>CAJQZN010040171.1:0-23008 GCA_907164685.1 Colias eurytheme
GCTACGGAACCCTTTGTGCGCGAGCCCGACTCGCACTTGGCCGGTTTTTTTTCATTCAAACATTTTAGGTACAAGGTATTAGTATTACTTACGTAGTAGCTATTAGTAATCTGTTGTTAGTTAAATGCGCTGTCCTTTTTCCTTTCAAATACTAAAGGTTTGTATTAATTATGTAGTAGGTAACTATTTTGGTAATCAATTTATATTACGTTAAAAGTACGTGCATTGTTTTTTACATTTACCTCGATAAGCATGTCATTAAATTCTCTAAATATGTATATGAAATCAAACACAAGGACCTATTTGCTATTCATAAAACGAGCTCTTTAGAACCGTCGAAATATCGTGAAAATAAAAACGATTCGAACATAAATGGCTGTTTTCAGGAAATAATTAACGAATATAGTAAAGGCTGTATGTTTACTACTAATTGGTGTTATTTTGTGTATTTGGATTGAAATTAATAGCATCACCGACACTAATTACGCTACATTTATGTTTTATGAAGATGAAAATGGGTGATAATTCTAAATATTTGCAAAGGTCGCTGTAATATTTTGTGAGTAAATGGATTTTATTAGATTTTACAATTTATCTGCGCGCGTTTATAACATCACCACTGGGATCATCGTGAGGACATGTGCAACCTGCACTTGGTCAGCGTGGTGGATTATAGCCTGATCCCCTACGAGAGGCCCGTGTCCCAGCAGTGAGAACATAATGAGTTGATGATGATGAAATGGATTGTAACACTTCTGGTAAAATCAAAAGGTTAAGTAGATTATATTAGATAGGCATCCCTCTAGAGACCATTATCAGAATTGCAATTACATTTTAAAGTTGTTTATCGTCCCTCTTGAGACTATTACGTTAGCTATTTCCATTATATAATATAATTCATTTTTATGATAAATACACCTTCTCTGCTTTCATTTATTTTTATGTAAATTTATCATCATCATAACGAAACAACAAAAATAATAATAATAATGAAACTCTAATACGCATACAAACACATGATTCCATAATCTAGTTACTTTATTTTCATATTTTTAATTGTCAGATTTGTATTGTAACAAAAACCAAAATAAACAATGAACAGAAATATCACAATACACATTGTTTCTTTACCTGCTAATAAATCACATAAGCCAAGGAAAATGGATTGCAAATTATCTTACTTGTCTATAATAAAACCACAAGCAGTGGAAAGTACTCGAACGTGAGTCAATAACTGGACCGCTGTAGTGTCCATCTTGCAGCTTGCAGCTTATTTGATTTTGTCCTTGAAATGTGGAAGATGATTGCAGGAGAAATGAAGGAAGTTGATTGGAAAATATCGACTGTAGCTGTTTGAAAATAGATGGAAAATTGTCTAGAACTGTTAAGTTAACTGGTAAGCTAGTGTTATATAATATGCTCTTATTAGCTACCATAAAAAAGTAGATATTATGGAGTTATGAAGCTAAAATTCAAATATAATGTTAAAAATGTATGTACATATAAAACGTGGATAATTCCGAGACCTCAGTAATAGCAATATAAGCTCAAAGTTGCGCTAAATGAAACTTATATAAACTTCAGTATTATTATTTATTGGATAAGCTTCTTACTATGTAAGTTTTCCTGCGAAAAGTTTTCTATAGCTTTTTGATGTCTGTGTGTCATTATTAAACGCCTGAACGAATTTCGATGAAAAAATTCCACGTACATAAGTGATGGTAGCAATGGAAGGTTGAAATTATGTACGATAGAGTTTCATATATTTCACAGACATTCAATTTTCACAATAAAAAAAAAAATAACACCTTCGAAATTATTTAATACTACTAGTACCGTATTACAACTAGGGTACTATTTACTACCATACCGACCAAGTTAATAAATTAGGTTAATAAGTTCTTTTAAGATACTATAAGCTGCTAATGAGATAATAATAACAAAATCCGTTTTATAAGAAACATTCGGTAGGTATATACTATCTGTATTCTGTAGTGAACCTTAAGGAAACATCAATCAATGTTTGCTGGTTGACAGATTTCCGGAACCATATTTTTTCTAAAGAAATTTTCTTGAAAGGAACACCGATACAATTCATGTTTGTCTATGGGATATCTTTGAGCTATATAGAATTTTAAGTTAATAATGAAATTTGCCAATTACTTAAATGGGTTCGTTCCAAAATTATTGTAATTACGAAAATTACAATAATTTTGTCTATTGAAATATTAAATTTTAAAATTATTTATTCTAGGCTTCAACAATTTTAAACAAAATTTACATTATAAGTTCTGGTGATTTAATTCAGATACATTTAATGATAATTATTAATTAACTGAAACAACGGAGTAAGAAAATAAATTACAATATATTCGATTGTTATAAATTCATGCCATATAAATAAACGCATATAAATACGTAGTAACATATTATATAAAAAAACGTTTACAGTTTAGGTGCCACTAAATTATTGTAAGATTCCTTACAATAATATGAAAGATAGCTGAAATAAATCTTATCACAAATTATAAAGACATTTTATTCAGTTTTCAAAGTAGTTAAGTTAATTATGAATGTTCAAGCTTTCAATTTCGATGTTTCCACACAATTAGCTATTAATATGAGCAATAATTATTTTAATGTAAATAATTAGAAGTCTAATTGAAACTTAAAACCAATTTAGAAGCAAAAGCTAAATGTAAGCCATTAGCACGCCGCTAACGTTGTCTCATTATGGATAGAACAGAAATTCTCGCTTTGGCTTCAAACTTTATTTTCATATAATCATAGATATTATGGGGATACTTTTTAACCGACTTCAAAAAAAAAAAAGGAGGTTCTCAATTTGGCCCGTATATCTTTTTTTATATAATATGTATTTACACAAATTTTTAGTATTTGAAGTGAAATTTCTTATTAGGCGCGTCGAGAGTAACATTTCAAGGTCAATTTAATATCTTTGAATCTTGAAAAGAAGTTTTACTTCTGACACGTGTGCTCGGCACACACGCTCTTTTTTTTGTTATTTAGTTTTGATTGGTACTTCATTTAGTTCAAAGCCTTGAAGTCTTTGTTCCCTTCCCTGATCGAACACTCGTTAGTCTAATGGAGTGCAGTGGACTTTGGTTGCGGTCTAAAATAGAATAAAAGATCTGTAGAGCAAAGGCTATTCATCAATGCTTTGAAGGAAATTCATTGATTTTTTTCAATTTTAAATGCAGTTAAAATAGAAATAACCTGAGCCTTATTTTTCACATAACCGTTAAAGGTGTTTTATTTAGTGCGAGATGATAAATAGTACCTATAATATGCGAATGCTAAAGGATTTAGTTTTAAAAAAATTGTTTTATGCAAATACACATAATTTTATTGTCAAAAAATAAACATCTATTACACCTTTTCCTCATCATTAAAACAAATCATCCATAAGTTATGCGACCACGCATGTAACACAGTCCAGTATATTCAGCAAAAATACCAACAACACTTACCTCTCATGTATAATTCTACGCGTGGTCCCAAAAATTTTCACAAGGTAGGACCGAAATAGCAATTAACATATATAAATACACGGCCCTTTTAGCTAAATTGCAATAGATGGTAACGAGATCCGTAAAAGTGGACTATCTGACCAAAGCTGATGGTGTGTGCTTGAATAATGCTCATGTTATAAATGAATAACGAGGAGTGTTATTTTGATAATGTAAAATTAATACGTAGCAATTGTTGTAATTAATTATAATTCATAATATAATATCAATGAATGAATGAATGAGAACTTTATTGTACACACCAAAATTAAAGACATTACATAAAATGGAATACTGCACATAAATTTGCGCAATGGGCGACCTTATGGCTACAGAGCCATCTCTTCGAGGTAACCCAACCAAGGAAAGCAATGACAAAAAAAATACAGGTAGGTGGTGTATATTGAAGCAATAAAAATATCAATTGATGATGAACAAATAGTAAGGACCCTATATCTGTTTAATTGGGTAAATAAAGGAGGATTTAGTAGGATTTAGAGATACCTATTGATTTCTCTATTATACTGTTCGGTATGTAAGTATACCTATAGAATTTCTATCTACCATTTAATGTCTTAGGTTTTATGAAAAAATAATTCAAGTATAAAATAAACATATACAATATACACTGATATGCTTTTTTATTTTGATATTTTTTCAGTCCAATCCAGTCGAGACGATAACATCTAAAATGTATACCTCTGCAGCAGAAGTTAGAAAACTTTAACTTTTTGGATATAATTACTGAATAAAACAATATTATATAATATTGTACAAAAATGTTCCAATAGTAGGGGCGTAACAGAAGCTTTTAGAAAAGTATTCGGAGTTGGATTCAAGGGGATTACGGGCATATAGCTGAATCAATCTTGTATCCGATTGAGGTTCGCTCCATTGTAAACCTAACAAATCGTTTCACATTTCTGGCCCATCGGCCTTTACTGTCTTATACGATTTTTTCAATGTATTTTGTAGCGTGGTTTGTTAACAATTGGGTTTATCCAATGATATTTTAATAAAATATTATTGGATTTATCATGATTACAGGAAATCATTATTAAGAGGGTTAATTGATTCTGCAATTTATTACATGAACAGTCTTATGATATAACGTGTACAGAAGTTTTTGTCATTAATTTAAAAGAAGTAAAGCTGTTCTCTTTTTTCGATAAAAACACACCTACATTTTGCTTACAATTAGATTCTAGTCTTAAGATTAATCTATCGATATTCCAACGAACAGTATATAAAAATAAAAGATAAGAATAAGAACAACTTCTGTTGTTCTCTTATTCTTATCTATAGAACGTTCTCGTTCTAGCCTCAACTAATAAGACTAATGGAAAGCAAATAGGCAAAAAACAAAGCTTCCTAAACAGGTGTTTATGTGCGGGACGCATCGATCAACGTTTTTACTGTTTTCCTTCGACAGAGACAAATTAAATTTGTTAGCCAAGTATTTGGGCTAAAATTGACAAGTATAGCGCATCCTCATTATGGAATAACTAATCATGGCGTGTCAATAACATTCGCGTTGGAAGCGTTTTTCCTTAAATTGCTTTTTTTACTTGCACCTAATTTACTTTATAGTCTGTAAGGTATAATAAGGATAAGTGAATAAAACGTTGTTATTTTTTAATTTAAAAATTAAAACATCATGCTCAATTCATCATTACCATCATCAGTCCAAATTTATGCCACACTTATGAGTTTTAGCTAAGTTATCGATTATTCGACATCACGGTATGTCGGTTACATCACGACATTTTTTTTCATTCAGGTAAATTTAACGATTCTCTCACACATAAACATGATTACAAAGTTAAGTCACTCAAATTCCTCGTTTGAGTTTCAGTTTCATCTTACTCATTGCGATTTATCATACATATTCACATATTCAAAAATCAAAGCAAAAAAATACACTTGAATAGTCCCATAAGATATCTCGCGATGGAAATTCGATTTGGTTTGTTAGGCTAAGGTCTGATATAGCGATTCAACGAAAGTTCCTCGACGAGCGCTGCATTCAAAAGTTTTATTAAGTTTAGTTCGTCAAAGCGCTGTTGGATACAGGTGGATTGGCCGTGATATTTTGCTACTAGTTTGAATAACAAGTTGCTGAATTGCGGGGTTGATCTTGAATTTGTTATTAATATGTACTTCTATTATTTTTGGTATAACAGATCATGATTTAAGTATAAATAAAAGGTAAGTATGTTTTCTTTCGGTTTCAGTATATGTGATATCATGTTAGAAAATAGATCAATTACTTATATGGTAATAGTTCTGACGTCTTTAGTTTTTATTTTACATCTAGATAAATGGTCAGATTTTTTTCATTGGCGTTATTATGTGAAGGTAAAATAAATTCAGAGGTTGTATTGTGATTGAAATTGGAATTCTAAGAACATATAAAATGGCAAAGTCTGATGGTTATAGGTACTGGAAAATATCTTGCGTACTAAAATCAAACTCTGTTGTTATTGCTACTAAGCTTTCAATACACTATAAAAAGGCACATTAGGTATACAAAATTAATTAGACTGTGCTTATAATTCACATACGTAGCGTGTCAGACCGAACTTAATCCAAGCATCCCGTTGGGTTTTACGGTGCACAAAATAAAGACATGTAGTTCCACTCCGACCCACGTATCCTAATAGAAGAGGAATTAGGTTAATCTTCTGTAGCGTGGGATATTTACTGAATGACTTTTAGTTAGCTTCTTTTATCCCTCGTCATTTACATTTGTAACAGACATTGCTAAATTCTGCGGTTAGAAATGTATTTGCAAACTAGATTTAGGTTTTGGGTGAAACTAACTAACAACTTGTTGTACAGTCGTACAGTAGGTTTTGGCATCATTAATCATTACGGGATTAGCAATAAAACACAATTACAATTCACACAATTTTATTGTTTTATTACAACGTCAGCCTTGCTTTTATAAATATTTATACATATACATTATTTACATCCATCTCTTCTCGCTCTCAAACAAGTATAAAGTCCGTAAAAAGTTTCAAATATTATTCAAATTATAATCAGTTGATAAATGCAGATATATGAGAAAATAATTCTATTTTATGATAGAATGGTAACAAGAAAATATACACGGTCGAAATTTAATATTGATAAACACATCCAATTATACTGGACAATAAAATGCATTCACAACAATGATCATAACATTCTCAAGTGATTGTCGGTCGAGCTACATTCGCTCTTCTCGTAATGTCATTGACGAGACAGGCCTAAGCTGCTGGCTAGTTGCGAACACCGGGCCACAACCTCATCTTGTAGGAGACTAAACGACATCGCTATTAATATAAGTCCAAAAACAAGATAAGCACAACACGCTATCATTTGAATGTATTCACTTTTGGAGTATTCTGCGTTGGGTTTGGAAGTGAGAAAACTTGTAGGAACAAAGTCGCCGAAGCCGATAGTTGCTAAGGCGATAAAGCAGAAGTAGGCGGCGTCGAGGAAGCTCCAGTTTTCCCAGGCGGAAAAAATGGCGGCGCCGATAAAGATGTACCCTAATAAGAGGCAGAGGACGATACCGACGGGTATGTGGCAGTGCTCGATGCTGTGGCTGTGGTTTTGGATGCTCACTGCTGTACTACTGCTTGGGACAGCGCAACTCTTCTGTTTGTGGTTCTCTTCATTCCATATTAAAGGCACTCGTGATGGTGTATCGTGAGGACAGATCCTAAAAAAATAGATTATCATTATACATGGACTTTTTTCAATCATGTATCAGCATGATGAAATCCTTGAACATGATGACTTTAAACTTTTAAACTTAATTGACTCGGGAGTATAAATTCAGACTATTCGTAAGCGCTGTTTAATACAGCGTAAAATATTTTGATATTTACTTTCATTTCAAATTGAATTTTCCATATCTAACAAGCAAAAACTTACGATTCATCAGCATCTTCAGAATCATCAAGATCCTCGTGACTTCTGTTATGTATAACCTCTCCACACTCCTCCGCTATAAGTTGTTCGATAACTGCACCACGTGGCCTTTGTATTATCCTCCCCTTTCCCCTCCCTGGCCCGTGCACTGTGGCCATGCACTTCGTATTGCCCATAGTTTTCTTTCTGTCTAATGTTTGTGTTTGTGATGATGATGTATTGGGTTCTGTAATAAAGATAAATACATAAACTTTCATCTACGTATATTAAAATAAATGTGTATCTGTATCTCCATTATAGAATCGTAGACTACGTATTTGACTATGTGATGATCTTAAGCAAAGTGTTGTGCATGATGTCACGAAGGCTAATCCGATAGTATGGTCAATCTCGACAGTGTACCACAGATAATACGGGGTACATAGCTATTTATGGATAATACTTTTGTATAATTGCACAGCAAACAGCTGATTATATTTTAATTAATATTTTATAAAGGAATAGTTTAGGCAAATATTTAAAAAATTACCCTCAACAAAGGCACTACGCTTGACTCGTCCCAATGTAGCAGATCGCGGGCTTGCTGGCGCCTTCTCAAAGACCTGCGAGTACTGGCCCCTGTCTCCAGCTCTTGCCTTCACAGTTCCAGGAGACCGGTGGCTTCGTGGTGGAAACGATGTGTACTGATTGCTTTCTATTGGCTGAGGAAGAAGCCGCTGCTGTTCGTGAAGTTGAAAGTGATTTTCCATCTGGGAAGAAATGATTGGTCTATTATATAAACAAGGAAATCTAATACTTAATTTATAATTTATTTTCCTTTCTAGAATGCATTATAACACTAAGGTAAGGAAATATGACTTTAAAATTAACGTAACCTTTATCAGTGTGAAAATCTAAATGTAAAAGCAGGATAATTCCGTAATAATTTACTCCAAAACACTACGTGAAAGGGTAAAAGATACAGAAATATTATTGTGTATTTTGATCCTCTGATCTTAAGCGTACTTCGCCTCGGTGACTACGTACTTATTATAATTCCCTGTCCTTTACGCATTTTACGATAAATTATTTATTTTTATTATTCTTGAATTCTTTGTATTACCAAATAATTACATTTAATTTAAATAGTACGGTCTATTAAAAAATAATACAACTTTTTGCAACATCCAATTTCTGGTGTCTACCAATCAGTATACCTACCTACACAGTCCATCAATTCATAATAAAAAGGCTCGTATCACAACACAGATACCTACATAATATTATCTTCTGCTTGAGGATTTAGAAAAAAAATATAAAAAAATAAAACATTCAACAAATTCCTCGCTCAAAGGTAAAAGGACTATCCTGCTCCTATCATCTAAAACATTCACGATTAAAATACCTCATCCTTCCTCCAATTATTGGGCACTTTGTTGTTAGTAGCTCTCAGCCAGGCGAGTCGCGCCAGCCTTGCCAGCGATGCGCCAAGCCCCGCCAAGCATGCTAATGCCAGAGGTACTCCAGCAGCTGCATAAGCTACTGTGGCAGCTCGACCAGCTGCTGTTCTTGGAGATACGTTGCCATAACCTGTATTAATAGTATTAATATAAAGTTTTTGTTTAGCTTGCTGCATTTATCCGCATTATCTTATATTCTTCTTATTTAGTTGACGTTTCGTATTTTTTGTAAAAAAAAATAAATTCATTATTTTAAAAAACGGCTTCTGCACAGCTACCTACATATTAAATGTTATTGGGAGTTAATATTTTCACCTACATATGTGCTATTTTTGGAAAAGAAGTTTAAAACAAAACACTGCACAGTATTTAAAATATTTGAAATATTTCACAGCATTTGTTTCAACCACAGATGAGAAAAAAGAATATTTATGATATTACATACATGATACAAGTGCGCGGTTTTATCACGTATACAGTTAAAATCACACTTTTAATTAATATATTAACTCGTCCATTATTTGGATACTATTTAAACGGAATAAATTTAATTAACGACTGTCCTCAGAATGTCATCATTAAGCACACAGACAGCACCAAACAGAATCGTGATACATACTTTAAACACGTACTTTATAATTAACCCATTTATTCTTGATCGACACTATATTTATCGCATTGTATCATTTTTCGTACATGTATTTTTGAATGATACCTACACAAAAATTGAGAAAATCAATAATTAATTCCCATTTTAACACCATACCTATAGTAGTAATAAGCGTGATGCAGTATATCAGCGCGCCAGAGAAGGTCCACTTGGACTCAAGCGCCAACTCGGACACATGAGCGTCTGTCTTCCGCGCTGCTGCTACGATCGAGGTCTCAAACTTTCGGAGCTGCTCGTGGACCAGCCTTGTCCAGTTCCTCTCGTATAGGACGTTCAATCGCTCTGGAACAATGGAAAATACTATGTATGAGATAAACAGGCATAATATTATAAGTGTTAAACCTCTAATTGTCAGTTAAGCAATATCTTGTGTTGTGTACGTGAATACTTGTTTTGTGAGGCAGAAAAATTCGTTCAGTAGAACGCGCTTATCAAGGAACTGGTTTTAAATGAAAAATATAATTATGTATCACAGTGTTGGAGTCAAATTATAAAAAGTTTTTACTATAACATCAAGCTTAAAAGCTTCAGGAACACAAAGTTACAACAAAATCTTGCAACACGCGCCATTCTCTGATATCAAATTTTAAATTATTTTTTAAATGCTAAAGCTGGTTATCCCTTTAGTTACTTTTATAATAAAATTTTACGATTATTATCAATCGTATCCCATCAAACAACTAAAATTTTGTGTATATGTATAGTATATAATTAATGTATATTGTCCGAATGTAATTATAGTGAAGTAATATTCATAGAACGATAACTAGAAACTAACAAAATATGACTTAATTATGGAAAATGATTATTACGTGTAAACGACGTATGACTTCATTACGAAACATAATTACAAACAGTAAATTTCTATGACACTTGTACATAAACTAGTGACCTACCTTCACGCTTTCGTTTATGGAAATTGATTTATTGGACACCACCTACATTTCACGAATATAATTATTAAAGGCGTTTATTATTTTTATGATTCAATGTACAATAACAAAAATACGCCAATTACAGATAATTAATATAAAATAATATTATGAATAAAATTAATAGAAGTTAACAGTGTTTGGCGGACAGTTTTTCAAAAATATAGGTATAATTTTGAATTTTGTCAATATTCAGATTTCACTTGAAGGCTTAAACATAAGCTTTACAAGAATTTTTCAAGGGGTACCTACTACCTACTCTTGAAATAAATTAAAGATTTTCATTTTGTTGTACGATTGAAGCTCTATTATGATATATAAAGTGGTATAAGTTGATTTATTGTTACTATTCATCAATGGTCATACGTGGATACATAATAAGGTCACAAACTAAGAGAACAAGGCGTCATCGGGTCGTCAAGCTAACAAACGTACAAAGACGTTCGAAGCACAAAAGCTTGACAATTATCTCTGTTCTAAGACAATAGCATGTTTTCACAGCTACAATAGTTAATTTAACAACGTCAGAGCACGTCACGACTTTGACTTGTTATCTAATTGAGGACATAATGTTGCAAATTAATATTTGCCAAGTAAATAAATTGAATTGGCGCAATTGTTTTGTTAATAATTAAATCGAATTATTAAACGTCTAGTTGTTCATGTATGCCATTTAATGTTTGTGACATGTTTAATAATTTACGTTCGATTTCTGGTTGATATAAATGTTTCTATAGGTACGAGCCATCAAAGAAAATAACTAGGTACGTGAAAGCTCACATACAAATAAATAACGTGATAAAAAAAACAATATTTCATTTAGAAATACACTAATGGATTCACAAATCCGTTTGGAAAGTGCATTTACGTATGAAATACGTGTATTTGCTTGCTACTGCACATTATTTTTAGGGTGTTTAAAAACTTTTCAATCGGTAAACAATCTACTATAAAACAGTACTAGAAGTATTAATTCAAATTCAAAGATTAATTATTTATTCAATTAGCGATTCGGAAAGCAGTATCTTTGGAGAAGAAGCGGCAAGAATCTCCATAGTTGCTTTTTTTAAATCATGTCAATATTCTCTAATGAGATATTTAACTTGACATGCATAATATAAACATCAAATAAATCCTTTCGTTGGCAAAGTCCCAGAGCAACGGGGTCGCTGAAATTATAAAGAAAACAGCACAATTTCTAGGGCTTGAGATTTCGCCGATAACATTTCAAGCTAAGAGGCCATTATAACTTCGATGGAGCTTCGTCGAAATTAATGAGGTCCGCAATCAGACGCTCTGTTTAGTTTAATCAAAACTGAAAAGAGCCATTTAACTTTTAAGAGCCTTAGCCTTTCTTTAAACGAAGGCCTGTTTAAAGAATTAGTTTTTGTTAATTGCGTATCAACGATAGCAGTCTTTGGGAAAGTCAAAACTAATATAAACTAATCGCTTTGCCAACTTTCTTTTAGCTATTTATGTTGTTTTGTGAGATATTTTATTAACCAATTATTTGTTTGCTTGCAAAATCTTAAAATAAAGCAGTTTATGCTTATGTGCAGCAAAAAATAAATAAGTAACGAATCATATTTTTCATCCCTTTTCCAAAATTACTGTTATTTTCGAATATCTATATTCTATACTTAAAACAGTTCTATTATACAAGCAACCATGTCGTCGAATTTTTTATGAAACTTGCATTGTATTTTTAGAGAAAGTTTTCAGTCTGACCTTTAGACAGACAGCGTTGCATTTTTAAAGCCACGTTACATTTCTCCTTGGTTGAATGTCATAGTTTGAGTTTAAACCTTTAGAAAACTTGATCATTCTTTTCAAATTATTGACACAGAAAAAGATACTTTATTTAATTGGTAAAATAAAATAAAATAGATACTTTATTTAATTGGTAGCGATCTACAAAGAGCTTTTTCGGGGAATGGGGCGGGGCGTATTTTAATATTTTCAGAGTAAAAGTTAATATTTTTCACGACCACAACAATTTTTTTTTTCATTTATTTCAACGCATACAAAAAAGAAGTCTGGAAATATGTAACTTAGGTATTAAACAATGTATTAATTATGAAGAGTAAATTATTAATAAAAAAATATTATTTAATAGGTATTAAAAAAAGATCCATACCTACAAAATGTTTTCTTCTATACGTGAATAATTAATTTAATACCGTAGTCTGTACGTCAATTAGAGCGGCTAAGCGTGTGATAGACATACATAAACAACAATTACGTATATGTAGTTCCTACTTAACACTTCCTTGATGGGTTTGTTTACAACTAGCAGTCCGCCCTGGCTTTACTTGGTTCAAAAATTAATTAATATCTCTAAATTACTACCACTATAGAAAAGATAATGACATAATAATTTTTATAATCTACTATTTTTTCATAGTTCAGAGGATTTCGAGAAAGTTTTACACACAGATAGACTAAAGAATAAAGATTGTATGTTTCACAAGTCCAGCTACAGATTTAAATAAATTTATTTAAAAATGTCAAGAGATCATCAGAGTTTGCATTTAAAATTATTGTACTTTATGCTTACTTCTTACACCCCATTTAGGCAAAAATGCGGTTAAAAAAATAAGCCCTGAAACATTCATCTTCCGAGGAATTAATATAACATCTGTCGATCCCTCAGAATTGTACAATAACAAAAGAAACTTTTTCATTCATTTCGCGATAGAATTTAACTTTACTAATCGTTCCTTAGCGTGTGATAAATTAAACGTATATTTGTTTGTAAAAGTTTCGACTTGTTTGATTCATGCGATTGTTGTTGTGATTATCTTGAACCTCAATTATATTATGATGGAAAGCTTATGCTTTGGCATTGCTACGGTTAAAAGGTTAAATATTTTACTCAAATAAAGAGACACCTAAGCTAAGTAACTCGACGGTATGCATAAATATAAATCTTTTTTTTTCCATGCACTGTTTGTGTAATTTAATATTATAAATAAAGGGAATTTAATATAAAATTAAGATATCAGTTAAATACCCAGACTTTGATGTAGTTATCATAAAAAATTACATTATTCACTTTAACAAATGTATTAAACATCTTGCGAGGTTTTTACGCCTTCTATTATATTATCCATACTAATATTATAAATGCGAAAGTAACTCTGTCTGTATATCTGTTACTCAATCACGCCTGAACTACTGAACCAATTTGCATGAAATTTGGTATAGATATATTTTGATACCCGAGAAAGGACATAGGATAGGTTTTATCCCGGAAATCCTACGGGAACGGGTTTTTCTCTGAAAACGCGGGCGAAGCCGCGGGCGGAAAGCTAGTACTATATAATTCGTATATATGTATATTTTATAGTGTAGTACAATTCAACCTCTCTACATAGGGGTCACATTCGTTACTTGCAAACGCTTTCGAAGAGAGATGTCAAATATATAACGAGGACTTGAAAGCAAATCGGATTGTTCATGTTTCTTGAATAGGAAGAATGAAGATAAAAATGCTGTGAAAAACATGTATAAATTCACTGAAGTATAACTCGAATAGAATTCAATAAAGTATAATAACATGAAGATTATATTAATAGTGGGAACTGGGAGCATATTATGTTAATTTTTTATCATTTTATCAAAAAAGCAAGAGGATTCGAAACTTTATTACAATGTTTCCAAAAACCTACTATATATAAAGGAAAAAAAGTTAACTCACTTTTGTTACAAACAGTAATATTAAATATATTTTGTACCTAGAAAGCTTTTTAGACACATCAATAAAAAAGCTAGTAACTTTTATGAACGTGAGATATCCAAGTAAGAACTAGAAAAAGTCTCCGTATAAAAACCATGCTTGAGTAAAAACGTGAAGAAATAAAATCCAGTGCATTATACATCGACTGACAACTATATAGGACGAAGGCAGCTTACATTTTATTTACACCAATAAACCCTAAACTTTATAGACACGTCTTACCAAAGTAAGAGTTTCGCGCACCCTCATAAAACATTTAACGACCCGAACGAAAGTAAATGAAATTAATTTTTATATCATCCGCCTTTACTTCAATAAGCTAATGGTTAATTTAACTCACACCTCACGGGGGATTTTATTTAACGATATATTTCTATTTTATTCTCTCTTTTTTACACTCGTATGTTTTTCTTGCATTCATATAAAATTATCGTTTCTGTTAAATCCGTTGGTATTAAAAATTGAAACGTAATGTTTTTATAACATGAAAATAAAATGCGTAGCGAATAAATTTGCTAATAAAACGACAGTAAAACGATCACAATATTAACTTAGCTAGGTACTTATCTATGAAAAGCGTTCGTTAGGCAATAAAATATTATTTCATCATTATTAATGGCAATACTTGAGAGATTACAAACATTCTTTTTACATCCATTCTATGAGATGTCTAGAGACCATCATATTTTAGGGCTGACCTGCATACAAGGAGGAACTAGGAAGTAGAGTATGTCTCTAAATAAATGTGATTCTGCTAATACCGATTATCTTACGAGCAAGTCAGAGAGAACACATTCATTAAGCTAGTTTATTACTTATCCTAAATACAATAAGAGATTATGTGAAATAAATAAAACTATACCAAGATATAATATGTTTCCTTCATGGTTGTAGTTATACAAAACATAATAATAATCTTTTTTAGATAAATAATAATAAAGCAAATAAATGAAATTAAATATATTCATCACTGGACTGGAATAGCTGAACGACGACGAACAAACACGATTGAGTAAAGTGCAACCACTAGGTAAGCAGAAGTGATTGGAGTAGTTTGATTGTATTTAAGTAAATATCACCGCCTCAGTGATTGCCTCTGTTAGGATCTCCTAACATTAGAGGAGATTACAAATCAATATTGTATTATTGCTAGTGATGGTTTCACGTTCTGTTGACTATATTAAAGGTGCTATTATGTTCGTGGCTGTAGGAAATAATGCGAAGATCTAATGTATAAAATTCTCGCGTCGCGGTTTTTGTCGTTCAACTTTTTCTAGACGTCTTGGCGTCAAAATTTTGTGTGTATTTTGGATTGGGTATGTCTGAGAATCGGACAACATCTAGTTTTCATCTCCCTAAATGATAGGAGTAACAGAACAACGTTTGCTGGATCAGCTAGTGCGATAATATAAAAATTTTATGTGCGTTTGTGTGCGTTTGCATGTGCCTGTGGGTACATATGCGTGTGTGTGTGTGAGTGTGTACGTGGACGTATGTGTATGTAGTAATATTTGTATTTATTCGATCACATTGTGTAATGTGTAATACGTATTGAGCGGGGACAGGCCCAAGACTGCTTTATTTGATTTTCGAGCCACGAGGGTAAACTAACATTGTCAGTAGCATGATTGAGCACCTTTGGCATCAAGGAAGAGACAGAAATCTAATTAAATATTATAACGTTATGTTTATAGTACGTCTACCATACGCAAAATTATAATTTTTAAATCCTGTCTACGTCTATTTATAATATGATCAACTGTAAATGATTAATGAATTAATATTCAATAAGTCTTCGATGTGTACTTAGTTACTACTCGTATCCTAGCCACATTCATACATTAAGAAATCATTATTTACGCGTTTATCAAAACCAGAACTAATAACCCCACCGCAAAGTACACACAAAATAACTTCGCAATTCCCCATAAAAAAATCAACATAATGAAATGAAAACATGCGATACGGTACGCAAAACGCCCTGTGCTAATGTATTCTAATAAAAATAACGCCTTATGAACGTGTGATAATAGCTATGTTACATAACGTAGGCAATACTGGTATCGCCCGTCGAATCACGAACATTCAATACAGCCGAGATAGCTTGCAGTCCGTGCCTACACGTGGGTTTTTCCGCAAATTGTCCAACAGATCGGATCTATATTCAATTCCCAACTTTTACGGCGACAGATAACTGGATACGTGTCTATGAATAAACCTGTTTCGAAGAAAGTGCGCTGAAAAATTTTAACAAGTCTATAACCATCTTTGGTAAATTTAATAAGTAATTCTAGAAAAATTAATCTTCTTAATTTAAAGGCTCTTTGCTCATTTTTTTATCATTACATAGGCAGTTTAAAATAATATTTTTCAGACCATACGTTGTGTGGCTACGAAATAATTTCATTAACATTAAAAATTCATGCTAGAAAAAGCGGTCGACGCATGTCTTAATAAATTAATGTAAGTGAATTAATGCAGTGTTTGCAGTGTTTGTTTACAACATTGTGTTCATGTTTAATAATTTATAATTACGTTGTATTTATCGAAAATTTACATTTTCCTGCAGAGGCATTCTTACAATCACAACATATTGAACATCTTTTTTCATGCGAAAAATTTGTTCATTTCGACAATTGCTTCAATTTTATAACTCGCTGCATGTCAATTCGAATCAATTATGAAATTATATTTGTAGAAACTATGTACTTCATTAAGTATCATTAAAGATATGAAATACCTACTAAATTTTCATAATTATATCAATTTTCGTAGTAAATATAGTTTAAATATTATAAGGAGTGAATCACTAACTCTGTTACCTTGAATAAAATAAATATTTAGAATTATTGTATTAAAGAGACAGGTTCAAAGATATGAATAAATAAATAGAATCGTTCCTCGTATTTTGGTCTGCGTTGAAAATAATTAAACTGGAAAAAGCGATTTGGAAATAGAGATTCCGTTGGAATTCTGATTTGGAATCGTATCACTATAGAAGGATGGCATAGACTTTTATTTAATTTATGGTTCGATAAAATTATGTCTTTTCGAAAATGATATCTATTTAATTTTTGAAGTGAAACTGCTTTAGGCGATTTGAAAGTAAAATTTCAACGACGATTTTGGTTGAATCATGACAAAGAAGTTTCACTTCTGACACGTCACACGCGCTCTTTTTATTATTATTGTGTTTAATTATGAAATTCTAAAACGAAAATAACATTTTCAGTCCGTTAATTTCATACCAATATTCATCATTTTCAGTTACAAAACTGTTACTGATAAGGAACAATAACTATTTAAATTACATAATAATATCAAGAACACAGACCTTCAAATAAAGGAACCTGTACACTAACGAATTCGAATGAATTGAACATCCCATTAATCAAGTATAATTGGTCGCATTTACGTTGCGCTTTCGGTTATCATTCTGTCACGCTAACCCCCTTGTTTCGATCAAACTTTATTTCATTTTCTTCCATTGTTACCGTCGCTAGAAACGGTCGCGATTTATCACGGAATGATTTAGAAGTTCAGTTAAACGCAGATTTGATTTAAATAGCAGCTTTTAATCGAAGGAAGGAATTAGAAACATCTTTATCTATTCAAACTCTAAGTAGTAATGATGCGTTCATTAAATAAAATAAATTGAATTCGGACACGAATCCAAACACAAATATTCATTCATTTAGACTTCGATAAGAACTTAATAATAATTTTTAGAAACCGTTAACCGGCTCAAAAAGTACCTACATTTACATCGAAACATAATTATTAGACATAAACTTACAGCAAACTCCCAATTACTTTTTAGGAAGAAAATTTTAATAAAATAATTCAGCCGAAACTGTTATTGATTAAGGTGCAAGGCACATGCACTTTTTTTGCAGAAGTAACTTATTTTCACATGTGTATAAAACAAAATTCAAGTCTTGTTAGTCAAATAAGTAAATGCGTGAAACTCGTACCTCAAAGCTGATTAAAATCCCGACTGGCATCAAACACAGACTTTTTCAGCTCAATTAAAAGTTTGACGGGTAGCAAATAGCTACTGTTTCGTACCAACCCGGATTAGTTAGGAGAGCTTTCGCGCCAAAGTGATGTATGATATGTATATGTTAATATTTTTAGCTGTTTTAATATTTTCACAGAACTCTTTAATTTTTATATCAATTTTATATTATAAAGTCCTCCGCTGAGTTTGTCTGTCTGTCGAATCGCGAATTGACTGCCTGTTCGCGATAAACTCAAAAACCGCACCGATTTTCATGCTGTTTCCAACCAATGGATAGTGCGGTAGGTACTCGAGGCAGATTTGGTATGAATGTAGTGTGTTTTACACATAAAGAAAAAACGAATTCTTACGAAAAAGACGATATTTGTTTCATGTTTCAGTCAACCATATTGATACTAATAGTACAAAAGAGGGAAAAAACATTTCTGTATTTTTGAATATTTGTAACGAGCAAGGGCGGATCCAGCTTTAGTGCCAGGGGGGGGTCACATAGACGTGGTCAATTTTTAAAAGCTATATTTTGGTAATTTAATTGATACGTATATTTAAAAAAAATTGGTCATGTGCGAGTCGGATTTGCGAACCAAGAGTTCCGAACAAACATTTTTATATGTTTTAATATTAAATTTATGCTTTTTGCAATTTTTCCTTTATCTGTGCTATAAGACGTAAGTTTCTATTAGATAAAAATTAAATATCAAGATTCTGTGTTCACGGGAAGTACCCTGTAGGTTTTGATTCCTGGCAACACTTGCGAATGTTGATAAGCATGAAATGTATGTTTTAGCAATTTTTCCTCCATCTGTGCTGACATTGCTTTTAACCAAATTTCAGAACTATAACTATAGATTTTTATTCCCTTGCAATATTGTCGAAATTTGCGATAATTCACGGCATAAACGGCTGTATCTTTTGATTGCGTTGGCTTATAAGTTTGATTTTTTTCACAGCTATAAGGAACCGTAGATTTGAGTATTCGGTATGAATTTCAGATTGATACCTCCACGCGTTCCTGAGAAAAAGGGTCTTGATAGGCAGACAAACTTGAAAAATATATATTTTTTGCAATTATTACTGTATCTGTACTATAAGATGTTGCTTTGTACCGAATTTCAAGATTCTGAGTTTACGGAAAGTATCTACCCTGTAGGTTTTGAGTTTTGATTCCCTTGCGAATGTCGAAATTTGCGAAATTTTTCGGCATTTACGGCTGTATCTTCTGATTCGTTGACATATAAGTTTGATTTTATTATAGCGTAAAGGTATTATAGACTTGAGTTTTTGGTATGAATATCAAGTTAATACATAAGGGAAAATTCATGCTTTTCGCAATTAGTAAACAAAGTCGTTGTCTCTGTGCCTATGTCCCTATGTATGATTAAATCTTTGAAACTACGCAACGAATTTCGATGCAGTTTTTTTAAAGATAGTGTGATTCAACAGGAATAGTATATTATTTATAAGGTTTTAGAGAAAGCGGGCGAAGCCGCGGGCGGTAAGCTAGTCTGCGTTATAAGACGTTTGATTGTACTAAATTTCATGACTCTGTGTACTCGGGAACTACCCTGTAGGTTTTGATTTCTTAGGGAGTATCGAAAAATTTCAGCAATTACAGCTGCACCTTTTGATTGCGTTGGCTAAAACGTTTGAATTTTTCACAGCATCAAGGGACCGTAGACCGTAGGATTTCGACATTAGCAAGGGAATCAATACCTGCAGGGAGCACCCTGTCCCGTAAACACAGTCTTGAAATTGAGTAAAAAGTATCGTGTTATAGCACAGATGTAGTAATAACTGCGAAAACCCTAATTATTTAATTAAATTAAATAAAAATATATTTTTTTAATAATTTTAAACTTACAATCCCTTTACTCATGAACGTCTACATGTATTTAATTGATATTCACATCAGAACTCAGGTCTATAATAACTTAAATCTGTTATTTAATTCAAATTCTATGTCAACGCTTTCTGAAGAAAAAGCAATTAGAGCCGCATATTCTGTAATTCGCAACTACTTGCAAGGGAATCATCAATCAAAACCTACAAGGTACTTCCCGTGAACACAGTCTTGAAATTTGCTTAATAGCAACGACACTTACAAGCACAGATAAAGAAAAAAATCCTTTAAACAAAATTGTAAGATACAACTGCAACATAATGAAAAAATATGTTAGCTCGGAGTCCTCAGTGCGCGAGTCCGACGCGCACTTGGCCGATTTTTTGTTGTAATTTGACTGTATTTTCTATTGTTATTTAAAAAAAAAATTCTATTTTATGTCTTATCCACGAACGGGATATTTCGATATTTGAGGTTTTGTGTGAAAAGTGTCAGCAAACGTTGTAGAAAAAAAAATTAATTACCTACATACAACTTTACCATCACACTTTATTCCGCAGTTAGAGTTTTTTTTTTAATCGAAAAACCTGTTATTTGTCCTTAAATTACGACCACAGGTCGACCCTAATAAACTTTTTCTATAATTTTTGTTATATTCTCTTCCGTTACCTTTTGTAATTGATTTCATTGTTCTATACTTTTATGTTATTGATTTCATTGTTACTTTTATGTCTCAAAATTCAATAAAAACATCATATTGAACAGTATTAATTTGTTAATTTAAAAAAGTTAATATTAAATTAGTGGTCCACTTAGGTCGTGGACCTAGCCCAGGGGGGGGTCATGACCCCGTGACCCCCCCCCTGGATCCGCGCTTGGTAACGAGTAAACCACTGGACCGATTTTAAACATTCTTTCAGCAGCAAGCAAGGTTATTCGTGAGTGACAAAGGCTATGTTTTATTTTTGTTTTTTTATCCCAGGTTCACCTGGCCGGAGTTGTTATGTGCGACTAGTACATAATAAATACACATGTACAAAATAGTGCAATTTTATAAAGCCGTGGAAAACATACCACAAAGTTATGTAAGAATCTTCTAAAAACTTTTCTTATTATCTGGTAACGAAATTGCGTATTCAGGACAGCCTAAAATAACATCCCTTCCGTATTTATAATATTAGTAGAGGAGGATTATACCCACTTATTCCCCGACCAACTTAAATCTATCGAAACAGGACGCTTTTGTAGGATGATTTGTTTTCAAAGGGAAATCTATTTCAACTATTTTAAAAAACGAAAAACCTGTCAACCTTATATCACACCCCGGACACTCCATACAAAATGATCGTTTTGACAGTCACACTGTAGATAGAGACTGCAAATGTGTGTGTTAACGCTTTATGGTTGGCACATTTGTGACTAGCGTAAAAAAAAATTCGCGTTTTTCTGATGAAATACATCCGTAAACAGCACAATATCTAACCATTTTCTACGAAAAACGATAATCACAAATCCAAAATAATAAAATTACTTTAAGTCAATTTGATTAATGTTGTCAAACTTCGTTGCGTATCGTCCTTGCAGAAAAATATGGCCCATTTTATGTCTGATCGCGCGGGGGTGAGGTAAGTTTAATTTTGGCGGGAGGCGGAGAGTGTCCGTTCTGTAGCGTTTAGCTACTATTATGTATTCTGTGCTTATATTGAACTAATTTAGTTCTTTTACTTTAATAATATATTATAATCAATTTAATATTTACAATCTACATATTATGTGATTTAAAGATAATATTAAAAAAATGATAACAACGTCTTCTTCAAATCTTATTTTTTTCAAAGTCGGTAAATAAATCCGTAAGCTATAATTCGGTCATCTAAGAGCCGATGAAAATTCCGTGATTCCATTATTATATTTGTAGAGGACGGGATAAGCCTACAGCGGTGGCAAAGGTAAGGAATTTCAACTCCAATACAAACAATTGTTCCAAATGGCCAAATATTTGCGGATTATAGCTGTATTTATTGAATAATATCAGATCGGTTTAGGGTTTTGTGTAAATAAGAGTGGGCAGAAATATGAATTAAAAAAGTTATTTTTGTTTTTGAAGAAATAGTAAGTTTTCCAATTCATATTTCAACCTTCCTCCTTCAGCTTCGTGTTTTAGTGAATTTAAATGTATGGTGGTATTTGGGAACCATTTTCGATCGAATATTTTGAAAATATTTTCACATACTATACTATGTATATAGGTATAACATTTTGTTTTTTATCATAGCAATCCCCAGAGAATATTTGTTTATCTTATATCTTGATTTCTAAAAGCAAAGTTTTATACAACCGTAATACGGAAGTTGAAAAGTTGTTACTTATCTACTTTTAATCTTTTCCTATCCTTGAGTGTTTTATATATAGCATGTAGTGTAGTAAACTATAGAAAAACATTGTATTATATTCGAAAGTATCTATAACGCTACAGCGTAAAAATTATTCAATAGGTAATTATAGGTTTTTTCAAAATCTACATAATCTATACTAATATTATAAAGCTGAAGAGTTTATTTGTTTTTTTGTTTGTTTGAACGCGCTAATCTCGGGAACTACTGGGCCGATTTGAAAAATTCTTTCGGTGTTAGATAGCCCATTTATCGAGGAAGGTTATAGGCTATATATCATCACGCTACGACCAACAGGGGTGGAGCCACGGGGGTGAAACCGCGCGGAGCAGCTAGTATTTAATAAGGTTCAAACCAGAAAACTGACATACCTACTACCTAGGTATAGTTATGATATTATGTTTTCAAAATGCAGTGGCATACAGGTAGGTAAAGTAACAAAAGCCAAGTCTTAATCAAATTCCGAATCAAGTTTAACAACGAGCATACCACTAGAATCAAATGAATATGCAGTCGAAGT
>CAJQZN010040171.1:28008-64051 GCA_907164685.1 Colias eurytheme
ATAGTAATCACTTGCAAAAATGGGCGATGGATCCCGGACTATAATGCCAGTTTTCTTTACAGGATTCTTAGCTAAACAAAACCTATTGTAACCATAGTACCTAATATTGGAACGTGATATTATTTGATATCCCCAAGTAAGCTTTAATCCAATCATTATAAAAGTATGTCGCATGTCTTAATCCCGAATAAAGCTGTTTTTATAAAAAGATAAATTAGATTTCTAGGAAGCGTAATAACAGAAGCTATGAGCGTTTTATCATTATTAAGCTAAAGAAACGTCCGTATTTCTAGTTGACATTAAACTACAATATTTTTGCTGCCAAAATGAAAAAGGACTAGGACATGAAAAAATTATAATTAACTACAACTAATTAGAAGATGACTACCAACATTTCATTCTTATTTCATCGTAAGATTTCTCAGCCCGGGAAAGTATTTTAAGAAAATATCGACGTGGCTAGGCCTTACCTGTGTTATTCCGTACGAGCTTTTAATAGCTAGAGTCTAGACTCTAGGTTAAGAACTAGGCACTAGAGAAATAGCGTACGATTTTCTTAATCGGGATAACAAGTCTGCATTCGGAACAAGGTTATATAATAATACTAGCTGTTCCCCGCGGTTTTATCCGCATTGCTCTGCTTTGTCTTAGCGTGATGATATATAGCCTTCCTCGACAAATGGGCTATCAAACACCAAAATATTTTTTCAAATCGGACCAGTAGTTTCTGAGATTAGCGCGTTCAAACAAACAAACAAACTCTTCAGCTTTATAATATTAGTATAGATTATGTATGTTTAACCAGGAATATTAACATTATACACATGCCCTGCCCCCCTAGACAAGTTGCTTTCTATTAGCGTAAAGTTCAATAGAATAGATTATGAATGTATGAGATTGACGTTTGATTACGACGACGACGACGATTGATTACGTCAATCTCATACATTCATAATCTATTCTATTGAACTTTACGCTAATAGAAAGCCACTTGTCTAGGGGGGCAGGTCACATTTTTCATAAACACTATTTTCTAAAGGACCTCTCCAAACGATCTTGTGTATTAGAGTACTAAGACCCTCGCTTAACCCTCAGCTAATCCAAATAATGAACCGCTCAGTAAACATGATGGAAAATTTCCCTTGTCCTCATATATTATATTTTGTTGAACATTCGGTTTATAGTCACTTAACTAGAAGTAATGAATTGTAATTAATTTGGCTTAAGTTATTATATTATGTTGTATATTTAAGTCGAATATAGATTACTTCTCTTTTAAAGATTATTTATATAAAATTGATTATCTTCAGTGTAGTGCGTAAAGTAAAGAGGTCAACCTTTAGAAAGTTCATAAAAATATTCACTGATATGCCTTGAGACAGCCTAAAAGATATAACTTTTCTGAGAAAAGTTATCACATTTTATGTTTCTTCGTGTTGTTTTCTTCAATCTACTCGTGATTAGGGAGACCGGGTTTGGTTGTCCTTACGAAGTAATCGAATCGCGGAATATACCTAAGTAAATTACTTTAAACACTTATTTAACTTTAAAATTATTTTTATAACAGCTAAGCTTCACTACGTACTTACATGTACTTATCTTATAAACAGTATCTAAATTTAAAATATCTCAGTATTTTGTATAAAGCACTAACTATTGTTTTATTTGAATTCTCTTACATACGAGTATAATATTTACTTCCATCATATTTTGTACGTTGAATGTTGTTACAATGTACCTTTCTTGTGCAGATTCACGTCCTTAAACAATACATTTCATAACGTACACGGTACAAAGTTTAGTGAAACTAAATTCTCAAGTCATTTCGGGGCTTTAGTGCAGTACTTGAAAATATATACAGTGGAGTACTCGTAGAATTGAATAGTGATGTCGTGGTGTGTACTGTATGAACTTTTGTAGTTGAGTTTACTTAAAATCACATGCATTTAAACTTGTATACCGTATTATATCTTGAAAATTTATTAAAGTTTTGCATAAATAACATAAAATGGATAGGCTATCTCTATGTTAATGATTATTACAGTCCTATTTATGGAAAAGAATAATTGTTCTCTCATTTTATTGTTCTCTGATCAAAGGAAGTTGCTAACTTGAATCTAATAAAATGATTCTAGTTTGCTTTACGGAAAATATTTTTTCCCAACAAAAATAATCCAATAGAAAACGCAATTAGAACGAAACACGTTGCATATCCATATTATTAATTATTGTATGGTTATACATAGAAAATCATTATAATTTTCAATCAAAGCAATTGCCAAATCGAGTTTACATCCCAAATCATCTACCCATTGAACCTATACGCTAGTCCCGACTATTATACCCAGTATATTGTTGTCTACATTGTGTAAATTGAAATCCCTCCGCCCACACGAAGCCATCTTAATCTTGGAATAACTGTTATAATAATCAAATTGAGTCTCATATATCATAGCAAAATATTCAATGGTTTACCACAGATAATATAAATATAATATTATAGCAAAACTATAGAAAGCTAATATAAGTAAAGACGTAGGTGGTGCATTGTAGAGGTTATCTATTGAACTTTTTTCGTAATAACGTTATTTTTTGTGTCATTGTATTATAATGATATTGTTATTTGTAGAGAATAACGAATTATATTTTATTATACATACTTATTTGGTATATAGACAATTTTATGAAAGGAATATTTGCAATATTTTTTAATAAACAAGGTACTATTATAAAAATGTATAGGTACTATATAAAGATACTAGCTTTCCACCCGCAGCTTCGCCCGCGCAGTCAAAGAAAAACCTGCATAGTTCCCGTTCCCGTGGGATTTCCGGGATAAAACCTATCCTATTTCCCGGGGTAAAAAGTAGCCTATGTCCTTTCTCGGGTATTAAAATATCTCTATACCAAATTTTATGCAAATTGGTTCAGTAGTTAAGGCGTGATTGAGTAACAGACAGACAGACAGAGTTACTTTCGAATTTATAATATTAGTATGGATTATGACTATTAATTCGAAAATGATGTTTACATTGACACATTTGTAGTGATTTTGATAACATAACAAATACGAGAACATGTAGAAAGTTATTTTTAAATACTTTTTACGTGGATATTAATTATTTCAAACAATTTTAAGGACAAATATATATTTTCCATTGTTAATGGAACGAAATGAAAGATAATTTAATATTTCTTTCGAACATGACTACTGTAAATTATCACGTTAAGTAAAATTAATTATTTATGAGATCATAATCTAAATAGGTTCTTTACGTGTTTATTATTGTTATAAATTTAGGGTTCCTCTTTTCATGAACGTTAACAAATTATCTATTTATATATAATACGTTCAGTGGAACAATGCACACACGCAGAGGTGACACACGAGTGAGAAGATCCAAATTTGATTATCGGATGAAGCTAATTCTATTAAAATTTTATTTTAATTTCAACATAGATATTTCTAGTTATACTTTATAGAGTTACCACAATATAGTTACCTGGCTTATTTACATTAGGTACATTCTTCATAAATAAATTCTTCGAATAATTTGTACAGAACCATTTCTTTCCGAAATCTTAAATTTTCCCAAAGCATCGGTAAAATTTATAACGTGTTTGTCCTGAAATATGATCCTGATTGCGCGATGAAATGTGGCTTGTAAATAAATCATATCATGAATTGGTTTTATTTTAACATTTTTATCGTCATAACAAGGGTTAGTTTTTACGACTTAATTATTTACACTTTTTTCCCATTAAACCTAGCCATTATTTTGTGAAAAATATTGAAATTAACTTTTTATACTTTCTTTCCAAAATTGAGGTTAGTTTACGGTTTCTTTATAGCAATCAGGTAATTAAATAACATTGATCCAGAGGCCTAGTAACAAAGCAGTATTTCTATGTAATATTTTACTGACCTAAGCATTTTCTAAAAAGAGCTATGTCAAAGTTTCAAAATATATAGAGTTTCGCAAAATCCCCAGCATAGCCAATTAATACAGACTGACCATGCACAAAACACAGCAAAAAAATTGCCAAAAACAAGTAATATCATAAATACATTATACAATATACATGCAACAATGATACTATATTATTTATATTATTCCGATTGTATTTGCATATTAAAACTGCTATACAAATGTATATCTCGGTTTAATTTAAGCGTATGATTACACGCAGCTCGTTGAGCTGAAAATCCATCATCATGAAAATTGATAATTACATTTAGCAATTTGATTAAATTATATTTTGTTTCATTATACTGATGTATACATTATGAGGTGTGTTTAATGAACGTGAATTCCATAGTATGGGCACATTGTTGCGGGTTTGATTTCAATCGACAATGTTTTCGGATTTTGTAGGCGGAATTATTTTTCGGCGCAGAAGAGAGACCTACAAGATTATTAAAAGTAGGCAGTAGCCTATAGGTATTTTAAAATCTGAATTACCTAGAATACTTAGCTAATATTATATCTATGTGGCCGTTAATTATTTTTTGTCAATTTTCTAGAATTGTACCTATAAAGATTAAAGGGGATAGCAAGGAGAATTTTTTTTTAATTCACTGAACACTAACTGAATTCCCAACACCTAGATAAATAATTTACACAGTCAAAAACTTATCTGAGTGCTTGGTAGAATTCTTGAATAAATTTTATAGTTTACGAATAAAAATAGTCCAATTATTGTGTGCGATGAAATGTTCACTTAATTATTTCGATATATTTGCCTTTTATTAATTAAAATAAATGGACATTTCATTGGTTTGTTATTAACGCACCAATATTTGATTTATCGCTGGAATGACTTCGATTAAAATAGTTTCTGTGGAATTAATCAGCTGGAATAAAATTTGAATAATCGTTTTATAATTAATTTTAAGTATCGATTTAACCAAACAACGGTTAGCAAAATAAAACGAACATTAGATTACATTTTTTTAACATAGTTTTTAAAAAAATGTAAAATCTTTCTATTTTATAAAATTAATACATTATTTACATTTATATCATTATACATAACAACACTATAGGTATGTTCGTGATACACCCAAAAAGTACTGCACCGATTTTTTTTATTCCGTTCTCTCTGATGGAAAGCGTGGTTATCAAGAAAGGTTAATGTAATGTGGTATTAAGAAAAAGTAGGCGAAGATGCGGGCAGTAAGCAAGACTAATTAAATTACTACGAAATATAAATACAGCTTATAATATTTTTAGTCTTAAATTATACTTATTTCAGTATCTACTATCTTCCCAGACATTTCAGAAAAGTAAATTAGCAGAACACTTGAAAATTCAGCTACGGTATCACAAAATTCGGGCGCAAATATCTTTATTTTGAAACGAAATTAATTACAAGAACTGTTCGTGACGTTTCAACCTAATCATTTGATTAATTTATTATCGGACACAGGAGTACGTGTTCCTGCGCATTTTTTTGTCATAATTTGGAATAATTTCTTTTTTTATTTACATCTCGAAGTTTTTGAGTTTGTTTTCTATTTTTTTGGTTGCGCCTCCGCATTTAACCATCGTGGTAGATACATGTGCTTTATTTTAATGGTTGCCTGGATGAGATTGCTTTAAGCAATAAGGCCGTCTGTATACTTGCCATGTTTATGTTTTCGTTATCTTTTATATTCTTATATCTCGCACTGTACAATAAAGGATCATTAAATAAATTGAAAAAAGTATTCTGTGATATTTACCTACAGAAATTTAATTAGAACATATTTCCGCATTATTTTCATCGGAAGTTAAAAGCCATTGGGGCGGAATGTCGCAAAATTAATTGCATATAGGAAGGGTCAGCAAACAGGAGACCCATCACTAAATTAATGTTTTCGTAAATAAAATGGATTCTAAACATTTTTCAGCATTCAGTCGAGAAAATATGGTTTATTTATGAATGGTAATGAATGAATTCTATTCTGTTGGGATTTAATTTGTTGGTTTCAACTTTTCAAGTGATAACTAAATTTACTTAAATGCCCTATAACGTAGTTAGTAAAACTGCGTTAATTTGAGATGAGCAATGTTGTATATTCTATTTTCATTAATTAATTCTTAATTTCCATAATCTGTCTTGTTTTTCATTAGGTATGTGATCAGAGTGTTGTAATTTACCTTCTTGAACATTTTCCAGATTTCAAATGAAATCTAATCCTATACCTGCAAGATAAAATAGGTCCAATCAATTCAAAACAACCCAGAATCAATTCCTAGATATCAGATAATGAATTAATATCGAGGACTTAGGTTGTTTCAAATTGCAAACCATGACGTATGTTACCGTTGGAAATCTGACGTAGTTATCGCTAGCAATCAAACATGACCTTTCTATTAGAGCTAGCGAGAGATATCGGGTCTGATAAAATTGGAACTAACCAAGCTAAATAGAAATTGTAGGACAGAATTTATCTGAAGCATAACATGCGGTTATGTTGGTACTACGTCAAAGTATGAACATGTTCATTAATTATTAGCTATATATAGATATAAAAGCTTTTTTTAAACGGTAAACATTTTGAATTAAGTAGAATGATCTATGTATATAGATAATTATATTAAAAGTATGATAATGGACTCGGTCCCCGCGACAAGGCCCGCGATAGAAGCTATGCAATAATAGCAATAATAATAGCAGTGTAACAATTGAATAGAATTTACAATTCAATCTTCTATCCCAGACCTCGGTGTGCCAACTAGACGATCTTCACTAACAAGGGATTATCCAATGTATACCTATCTAATATCTATTATTTATTTACGTAAAATAATAAATATCAGACTCAAACATTTATTTATTCAATTAGACTTTTGAATCGTCATTACATATTTTTTACATTTGTCTTTGATTTATTACTGTAATAAAAGTGAAATAATCCAACATTATAGTATGATGTAGGGACTTTAAAATAGTCATTTCCACTTCTTCAAAAAATTGGGAATGTTTTCAATGCGACTGTTTTTGTGTTTTGTGCTTCAGAACTTTCAAATAAGTAAACCGATTTTGATGATTATTTTTTATTGAATAGCTGTGTGGTTTGTGTATATAGTATAGTATCCAGTTCTGACCTAATTTAAAAAAATCAAAACTTACCTTTGTTAATAAAACAGAAACATGTAAGTCTACTTTATATCACTTAACAGTCTACGTCGTCTTCGTCGTAGCACTTTAGAAACTTGTTATCTATACTTTATAATAAAGTTAAAGTTTTTTGTTTGTTTGAACGTGCTAAGCTCAGGAATATAATTTCAGTTATATATAATGGTTATGTATAGCTGAAGTTTCACATTATAAATATCGACTCATAAAATACATATTCTGCACATCATTTGAATGCCAAATTTTTCGCGTGATTACCTTTACCGAACTACAGAAGTAAAAAGTTATTTCACAAATAACTTTTGTACCGGTAACTGGTAAGGCTTGTTCAAATTCAAATGGAATGCTTGCATGTTAATAATATTTTGGGTTCCATCTATTTTTAGTGGTAAAAGATGAGGAAAGTTTAAGAACTTTACACAACTGAACATCGCTAGTTTGCCGATACTTAAAAATAAGTATAATTTGTCCTCAAGTTCGTATAATAATAATATTGTATAAAGGTGTAAGTTGCTCTTTCATGGTTTTGAAAAATGGAACATTTAATTTCTTATGCAGTAGCAGATTAAGACGAAAACTTGCAGGCAGCTTTTGTGGTTTTATCTGATTATTCTTACATGTTGATCGCGTTATAAAAATACAGAAAGCTAAGTAGAAATAACCTAAAAACCATTTATATAAAAATAATGAAAAGTTACATCAACATCGATTCGCACTTGACCCAATTTTATTATAGTTAAATTCCAATTGAAATGTATTCGTATCACATTCCTTGTACAGTTAACGCCAAACTAACAATACAAGAATTCAGTAATAAAATTTCCTTTTTTAATATCCTGTTGAGAGTTAAAAGCATTAAATGTCAGTATTTCTTTCAAAATGTAATTTGTATTGACTTAACAACGTGAAGGAAATTGAAGTCGCGTATAAAGGACATGCTATTTATTTTAGTCGACGCAAAAATAAATAGCATGTCTTAAAAAAATACTAGGTTGTTGGGTCACATTCAAGGTATTTGTATTGCGTAGGAGAAATCTACATTTCTATACTAATTTTTAAAACTGAAGAGTTTGTTAGTTTGAACGCGCTAATCTCAGGAATTACTGGTCCGATTTGAAAAATTATTTCGGTGTTAGATAGACCATTTATCGATGAAGGCTAAAGGCTATTATGCTAAGACCAACAGGAGTGGAGCACTGCGGGTAAAACCGCAGGACACAGCTAGTATAATAATTAATAATAAAGATATAAAGTGAAACGCGTTTGAATTCTGTAATTACTCAGAGGGAGTGGAGTAAAGCTTTCCACTACACTATGAGAATGATACAGTACTGAAGAAGCCGTTTTAAGTACATTGTTTGAAGTAAATGGGTCGGCAAAAGACTCAGCGCGAACTGAATAATATTAATCTGTACTTTGTCTTGCTTTTCAGGTGTTATTTGAAAGACGTAAAAGGTGTTAATTAGTGAAACAATGTAATATTATAATAAGATAAAATTAATTTTAATGTGAACTTGATTGATGCATTTACTAATGGTTAGGACTATGACATTGTTACTGAAGAGTGAAGTGTATAAAACTGAGTAGAGAACAATCTTATCGAAGTTTTATACTATTTTGTGTTTAATAATTATTATGTCGTATGTATATATTTTATATAATTTTAGAATACCTTAAATTATGCATAATGTGTCTACCTAATATCTACTAGTTATCTATTTTAAACAGCAAGCAAAGTCGATTCAAGTGACCTATCTTCATCCATCACGTATGAAGTTTCTATAATGAAATTATAATATTGAACTATTTTTATAGGGACAAATTGGAGCTATCAATTTCTTGTTTATTCATATTCTAGTAAAGCTTAAAGTTAAATAAAATAAAGGTTAAAGGACTATATTTTTAGAAAAATAGTAAATTCTTGAATGGAATGTGATTCAAGGTAAATTAGTTTATTTAAATTTTACTAATTTTGTTGTACCCGATAATTTGGGCGCTCAAAAATAATTTCAAAATATTCGTGCTTGTTTTCGCGAATCTAACGAACCTAATTTAACATAACAAATAAAAGTGATTGCGTATTTTTATCATTCAAAACAAATCAACAGATAATTTTATAAGGTAATCCCATATACAAGAGGTCAATTAGATATTATTTATCGACGTCTTACAGAAACAATTACACGAGTTAATTTAATTTAGTTAAAATTATGTATTTTTGAAGCATTACAAAAATAAAAATATTTTCACACGCATATTAATAAAAATAATCGAAAGTGTATTGTAATATAAAACAAACAAAGAGCACAACAATACTTGAAATTCTTCCACGTAAAACATTCCAAAAGCCGCAATTAATTACGTGCAAGATCAAACAATCCAAGTAGGTAGCATCTTAAATAAAAATATTCAAAAAAGCAAAGACAAAGTTTGTGTCATAAAACTTTGAGTAACAAGTTATTAAAATGACTCGGAACATCGCCTCAGCGAAACTCTTGGGAGGTTTTGATTAGGTGAGATCTAATAAAAAAACTTTTTCAACTTCCACAGCTCTAATTAAAGTGAATTCAAATAAGGACAAATTAATCGTGAAATAAGGAGATTGACGCTATACTTCTGATATTTATAATTTTCTTATATTTCAGCATAAAGCAATGATAGGTCCATGTTAAACACCAATTTGTGTTGTCTGTATGTTCTAGATGTATAAAAGAGAGTGGTGTTAGATTCACCACTTACAAAATAAGGACTACTGAAGAGATAGCAAATACAATGTCAGTTTATTGCATTTTTCTCCAAAGCAAGATAATAGATATATTAAAATCTTTAAGACATTTCTATTTTACTAAATTGGAGCTAGATCAAAAAGGAGTAATAAATAATCTTCTTCTTAATATCCTAAGGCCCCTAGCTGGGGCAAAGGGCGTCAACAGTACTCCGCCATGCGTGTCGATTTTGGGCAGCTCGTTTTATCTCGCTCCAGCACCTTCCGATTGACTTGGCCTCTGCGATAACAGTACGACGCCAAGTGAGCTTTGGACGGCCACGTTTCCGTTTTCCCTGGGGGTTCCAATCCAAAGCTTGCTTTGGTATGTGTTCCGGGTCTCTACGTAGCGTGTGGCCAATCCAGCCCCACTTACGGCGTTTAATCTGATGGGCGATCGGTGTCTCATCGCAGCATTTCCAAAGGTCGTCGTTGGAGATAGTTTCTGGCCAGTAAATTCCGATGATTCGGCGGAGACAGCGGTTAACAAATACCTGCAGCTGGCGCGTGATGTCCTTTGTGACCTTCCATGTTTCACACCCGTATAGCAATACAGTTTTTACGTTGGACTGGAAAATTTTGAGCTTAAGCCTTAAATAAATAATACACAATTAAAATTGACATTTTCAAATGAAGACAATAACTATTATGTAAAGCTATATAAACGCTACAACAATTTTCGCGTTAAAACGACCTCGCTTATTCCAATACCATTATACCATTCAAAGGCTGATCAAAAATTCAAAAGCTATTACTTTCGCAATATCGCTAAATGCTGTTTACATACAAACACGTGACTCGTAGTTCAACGATTTTCTATTGCAGGGAAAACTAATGATTCGAATATATTGAAGTTCTCTATAAACATGTAAATTCGCAAAGAAGTTGTTGTTTGTTAAACGAATGGTTTTAATTTAATTTATGTATCAAAGTTCGTCAAAATGTAATGCTAGAAAATTTTAAGAAAAAATAACTTGAAACCTTCTGGTTGAAATAAAACACTTCCATTTACTTATGATAATTTAAAAAATTTGTTACCTTTTTCTCATTTAAAATAAGTTGATAGTGGTAGAGACAGAATATTTATTACAATTATTAAAATATCAAATTAACTAAGTATGTATAAAAATTTCTAGTATATTCCATGTACAGTTTTGTAGTAGGTAGATGGATTTATCCTGTACGTAATTCATTTGTGAGCTTTCTCTACTGTGGTAGCTCTTCAAGTATATACTTAGTTGTATCGTTTAATCAAAGTTAAAGCATGTCGATGAGAAAGTCTTCTTAAAATGTTTTCTCATTTCTTAGCGAATATATTGCTTCGAAAACATTTTTAAGAAATGCAAACAATTTCTACTTCGATCATAAATTTATTATGCAGTGACTTTTAGATAGATTATTTTGTAGTCACAATCTATCGTGATTTATAGGTATTCAAAGAAAGTTGTGCATATAACTATGAAATATATTTACTAAAGTTTGGTGTGATCGTAAAAGTTTCAAGCATTATAAATGCATTGTTGAATAACTTCTTTATAAATTATAATAGCCTAGTTAAATAAAACTAAGTAATAATTTTATTTTCGAATATACTATAGTATTGACTACGTTATATCCTACACATCTTTCACACAGTCTTAAGAGTTTACTTCGTTTAATACACATGTGATCCACTATGACAACTTTTTAATAAATGTACCAAAAAATATGAACAGCGTATAGCTTTTTCCATAGTGGTGTTGACGTGACACGCTAGTTTCCATTTACATGCCTAATTAGTTGGCAGCGCGCCAAGAACTGTGTTCACGTCTGCCGTGCCCTTGATTGGCGATGGGATCTTCAAACTGTATGTCACCAATCACTATGGGCATTTTTAGTTTTTACCCAACTGCAAAAGATGAAGGGTTTTGTTATTCGAGTGTATGTACACATAACACAGCCCAAAGCGGATTGGAACCGCTGCCTGGACGAATTTTGACTTAGGTGTCGTTGTAATTATTATTAGAACCGCTCCGTTGCCACGTGTACGAAGCACAAACACTTTTGCATTTATTATTTTAGTAAGAAGAAATGGGAGATGATTTGGCAAGATGATATTAACTCTTATGAGTCGTTAGCTGTTGGTTCATTTACTCGCAATTAATGTTTAATTAACATTGTGTTTGCAAAGAAACATCGAGATGTTAATGAAATGTTAACTGTCTTTGTGATTGAAGTTTTTTGGAGATGTGCGTGGTTACAGAATATTATAATTTAACGTATTAAAAATTAGTAAAATAATGCATTAGATTATAGTGGAATTTAAATTGGAATTTACTGGAAAATAAATGTAATCTACATTTTTTACATGCACGAAATTCATATAATTCATAAGCTTTTATGTGGGATTTGTCTATTTGAATTACAAACGTATCTTATTTCATTCTGATCTTCAATAAGATTTTGTAGATTTTTACTTTTTATCCTTTTCTTTTGAACAGTAAAGCCTTAGATCTTTAATATTATATTTTACCATGATACCTACTGTTATAAATTTGTAAAATTAAAGCTTCCAACGACTGTATGTACCTATCTTCAACAGATTATTTAATAAGCTATTAGAGACGTATTAGGCAATTCTGAGTATCGAAAAACATACACAATCCAAATATTCGATATCATTTACTCACTGAGTATGAAATAGTTCGCAATCTGCACTCAGATAACGAGATAGGTCCAGAATCAGTCTGCTGCTATAACAAGTCAACTGACTCTTATCAACTATACTTCGACTGCATATTCATTTGATTCTAGTGGTATGCTCGTTGTTAACTTGATTTGGAATTTGGGTAAGACTTGGGCTTTTGTTATTTTACCTGTATGACACTGCATTTTGAAAACATAATATCATAACTACCTAGGTAGTAGGTATGTCAGTTTTCTGGTTTGAACCTTATTAAATATTTTTTTTTTATTTTTATTTATAATCTTTATTGCATACAACACAAATACAAATTTCACACACACAGACAGGACATTAGATGCAAAGGGCGGCTTTATTGCTTCAAGCAATTTCTTCCAAGCAACCCGAGCAGCCAATGTATTGGAAAAAAAAAGAAAATTAAGGTAGATTATGTACACAATAGAAATAAAAAAAGGACATCACATAATAAAATAAAATACAACAACAAAATTATGACAAATAAAAACACATGAAAATAAACAGTAAAAAAAACAAGCAAGAAAAAAAAATGACAATAATTAATAATAAAAATAATTAACAGGTTTGCAAATAGTGACACTTAACCATATTTTTAAAAGAGTGAAGCGTTTGTGCTTTCCTTATGCTAGTAGGTAAGTCATTCCAGAGTTGAACGGCTTTTACGGTGAAAGAGGCGTTGTAGAAATTAGTATGGTGCACTGGAACACGTAGCATTAGGTTATCATTAGATCGTAGGTTCAAACTCCTGGCAGATAAAAATTCAAAATTATCTTTTAAGTAGCACGGGATACGGGGATCAAATAGGATGGAGTAAAGGAGAGAGAGGACATGAGCGTTACGACGAAGTCGTATGGGTAACCACTGAAGCTGCTTCCGGAAGGCTGTGACATGATCAAATTTCCTTAACCCAAAAACGAAGCGCACCGCAAGGTTCTGTAAGCGTTCGAGTTTATTAAGTTGCTCCTGAGTAAGGTTTGAGAAGCAAACGTCAGCATAATCTAGAGTTGGTAGCATCAGGGTCTGAGCAAGCATAATTTTGGTGGGAATAGGTAAGAAATTTCGCAACCTTCTTAAACTAGACGCTGTATAAAATATTTTTCTACTGATATTTTTAAGGTGTACAGACCAAGACAGTGTTTCATCCATATATAAACCCAAGTTCTTAACAGATCTACTATAAGGCACGATTACGTTATTAATAATTATAGGTGGTAAAGTAGTCCAGTTTATTCTAGCCACAAGACTCTGGCTTCCAATGATAATAGCTTGTGATTTTAGAGGGTTAAGCTTGAGGCCGTAGCACACAGTCCAGTCGAACACCTTGTTTAGGTTATCGTTAATGCTATTAATTGCAGAATTAAGTTCATCTAAAGACGACTGCGCGTATATTTGAAGGTCATCTGCATAAAGATGATATAAGGAAGTCAGATGGGGAGTTAAAAAGTTGATGAACATAGCGAACAGTAAAGGAGAAAGCACACCTCCCTGCGGCACGCCAGCAGTCACATTGCGCCACGTTGAGAAGGAATTGTCAACAAGAACGCGTTGCTGACGACCAGCCAAGTAGCTCTGGAACCATTCTAGGACATTGGGAGATAAGTTGATTGATTGAAGCATGGCCAACAATAAATCAAAGTCCACGGTATTAAAAGCGTTGCTAAAGTCTAAGAGTACAAGAACTGTGAGCATCTTATTGTCCATACCCCAACGTATGTCATCCGTGATTTTAAGGAGGGCAGTAGTCGTACTATGACCGGGGCGGAAACCAGATTGGAAAGGATTAAGAAGGGAATTTTTATTAAGGAAGGAACTGAGTTGTTGTTGTATAAGACGCTCTAGGATTTTGGACAGGAAGGGTAAGATGGAAATAGGCCTATAGTCAGATGATGATTTAGGAGAATTAGTTTTAGGGATCGGAATAACATTAGCCTTCTTCCAAATATTAGGAAAAACACTGGATGTGATAGAGGCATTCAGGATGTGGGTTATGATAGGAGTGACAATGTCAAGGATTGGAACGATCATATTACGACTAATGCCATCCACACCAACAGAATTTGAGGTAATGGACAAGATGATTTTCTCAACTTCACTAACAGAGAAGGATTTAAAATGAAATGATGGAAAGTTAGAAGGGGGCAAAGAAGATAAGTAGCTTAAAGTTTTAGTTTTGATGTTATTATTGAGGGAAAAAGAGGCTGAAGTAAAGTGCTGATTTAATGATTCGAGGTTTATGTCCTTTGAGAGACAGCTACTATCCTTACTCCCAACTCCCAATGTTTTCAGAAACTTCCATACCTTGGCTGGATCGCCGTTTTCAATAGAAGTATGTATATGGCGCCTCTGTGCATCTCTGCAAGCTGTGTTGCATTTATTCCGGATGATTTTATATTTCTCTCGGTTGATATCTGACGGCTTCATCTTATATTGCGTTTTAGACTTATTCTTTTTATGTAAAAGGACTCTTAATTCGTCCGTAAGCCATGGAGCAGGAAGGTGTTTGATTTTGACAGGCTTTATGGGTGCATGTAGGTACATCATATAGATTTATTATAAAATTACTAAATACTGACACTTTTTCCTCAACCGTATGAGCTTTCAATATAGCATTCCAGTCAATATTTGCAGCATCGTTGCGGAGACGATCAAGATCCATTCCACCAAAACTACGCTGCATCAGAATCCTATGCTTTAATTTAGGAAGGCGCAGCCGATATGATAAGTAAAGGAGATCGTGATTAGAGAAGGCATCCGCAGCGCACTGACCATGCTTAACAACATAAGTCGGGGAGGAAATAAGGATAAGGTCGAGTAGGGAAGGTCTGCAATTTGGTACGGTATGACGTGTAGCATTGAGAGGCAGTAGGTTGAGATTGCAAGCATCTACCAAATTTTGTAGTTTTTTAGACCGAGAATCGTTTTTAAGCATACAAGTGTTTAAATCGCCCATACAAATTATGTGGTCGTAGATGGAAGATAAATTTTCAAGTAAAGTTTCTAATGACGAGAAGTAATTAACATTAAGTGAAGGACTATAAAAAACTCCGAGTAATAATTTAGTCGAATTAATGGTAATTTCTACAATGAGGTGCTCAGCAGCATCGGCAGGCGGGGGTTGAGCCGAAACGCTAACTATAGAGAAAGGAATGCAATTTGATAGATATATCGCGACACCTCCCCCGCCACGGCCTACCCGATCGTTGCGGATTAAATTATACCCAGGTAGGGAGTATGAGGATGAGGAGAGGCAAGGTTTAAGCCATGATTCCGATATCAGGATTGCACTAATAACTTTTGGGTCAAAGGATGTAAGTAAGTCGGGAAAATGTGCTGGGACACTTTGCGCATTTATATGCACAACATTAAAATTTTTAACACAGTTCGAAAAATGAGAAAGAAGGGTTTTATCAAGGGAGGGAAAGGAAGTGCTACTAAAACTGTTGTCATTGCTACCACTATCTGAGGATGCCGAAAAAAAAACGTCACTGTTTGCACTGCTGTTAGACATAAAAGAAAATATATATTAATAATAGAAATACTACCAAAATATTATAATAATATACACTTTTTGCAAATATAAAACTAATTATTCAAATGATACCAGCCATAAACATAATCAAAGTACAGCAAGTTAAGCAAAAGAAAACACCAAAGATACAGAAAAAAAAATAACAATTAAAAACACAGAGAAACCAAAACCAAAAGAAAATACCAAAATAAAAATTCAAAAATAAAAATTTGTTTGCCCAATTGCCCTACGCTCAATGTAGAAATTGTAAAAAGATTGTTACAAGGAAAGCTTCAGTAAACGTCAAATGTCAAAATTGACAAATATGACAGCTGTCGAAAACTGTCATAACAAATCTTCAATGTTTACCATCATTAATTTGAACTTTGACAATAACTATATTGGCATCCGCAATTATTACAAGAATGAAGGTATGCAGTTTTGATATTGACATTTTATTGCATTGAGTGTGGGTAACTAGTAAATTTAGTAAGCTAATAACTACAGGTTGATACAAATATAACCATATATATGTAGCAGACAAGAAGCAACGAAATTTAGAAAAGTTTATACTCATTTAAAAACTAGTGGATAAAACAAACAACACAGAGTCACAAGAGACAGCAGAAAGCGATAGTTAATAACACACAAACAAGTGACACATAAAAGGAAAGTTAATATACATATAGTAATTTACCGTCTATTGCTTCTTGAGGTTTCGTTTGGGTCTAATATTATTCAACGCTGCATGGGATTCCTTAGCCACATCACTGACCTGTGTCAGCCCAGGCTCCGAGGCACTTTTGGTGATACTGTGCAGATCAGCCATACAAGTTACTTGCCGCTTAACACCTTTGGGGTCCAACACAATCACACAACCGTCTCTGGTCCAGCATTTATTAATTCCAAAATGCTTGCGAGCAGCAAGAAATACTTCATGCCGCCCCTTAGTGAGGAATTCCGAAATAGTAATTCCAGTTGATTTTAAAGAAGTTTTGCCGAACCAGAGCTTATTTCTAATGGATAAATCACTTAGCTTGACAAGTATCGGCCGTGGTTTGTCCAAACCAGTGCGCCCAATTCGATGGCATCTGGTGATATTCAATGAACTGAATTCAGAGATTTTGAGATGTGAGCGAACACACTGCACCACTGCATCAGATGTATTTTCTTGATCGACTTCAGGCAGCCCGTGCATCAAAAGAATTTTCTTTCTACTCCTCATTTCTTGATGATCACACAATTTAAAGAGGAGGTTGACTTGTGTATGAAGATGTTTTAAAGAGGAGAGAACAAAATTCCGAAATTCTGTAAATTCCGTTTCCAAGCTGGAGTTTGCGTTGGAAGTAGGTTCAGCATTAGTGCGTTTCAAGGTGTTCTCAAATTCTGCCATCCGTGTAGTGAACATATTAGTCATGCTCTCTATTGACTGTTGAAGGGAGTCCATTATGGTGATATGTAATTATTATTGAAAATGCTGTTGTTGATAGGAGTGAACTTAGGAGTTATATTGCTGGTATGTACTGGGCACTAATTAGCCATTTAATTTCAACTTTATTTGTAATATATTAATTAAAATGATTTAAAAACTTGATGAGCGTAATTTTTACGTGTTGACGTGTACACATCTACCCGCGAAAAAAAAAAAAAAAAAAAAAAAAAAAAAAAAAAAAGTACATACTACCTGCATACTACTACCTGCCTGTAAATACTACCTGCTCCGCGCGGTTTCACCCCCGTGGCTCCACCCCTGTTGGTCGTAGCGTGATGATATATAGCCTATAACCTTCCTCGATAAATGGGCTATCTAACACCGAAAGAATTTTTCAAATCGGCCCAGTAGTTCCCGAGATTAGTGCGTTCAAACAAACAAACAAACAAACAAACTCTTCAGCTTTATAATATTAGTATAGATTATGTAGATTTTGAAAAAACCTATAATTACCTATTGAATAATTTTTACGTTGTAGCGTTATAGATACTTTCGAATATAATACAATGTTTTTCTATAGTTTACATACATGCTATCTATAAAACACTCAAGGATAGGAAAAGATTAAAAGTAAATAGATAAGTAACAACTTTTCGACTTCCGTATTACGGTTGTATAAAACTTTGCTTTTAGAAATAAAGATATAAGATAAACAAATATTCTCTGGGGATTGCTATGATAAAAAAGAAAATGTTTTAAATATTAGATAATATTGTATGTGAAAATATTTTCAAAATAATCGATCGGTTATTCTTCGAAAATGGTTCCCAAATGCCACCATACATTTAAATTCACTAAAACACGAAGTTGAAGGAGGAATGAAGTATGAATTGAGAAACTTACTATTTCTTGAAAAACAAAAATAACTTTTTTAATTCATATTTCTGCCCACTCTTATTTACACAAAACCCTAAACCGATCTGATATTATTCAATAAATACAGCTATAATCCGCAAATATTTGGCCATTTGGAACAATTGTTTGTATTGGAGTTGAAATTCCTTACCTTTGCCACCGCTGTAGGCTTATCCCGTCCTCTACAAATATAATAATGGAATCACGGAATTTTCATCGGCTCTTAGTTGACCGAATTATAGCTTACGGATTTATTTACCGACTTTAAAAAAAATAAGATTTAAAGAAGACGTTGGTATAATTTTTTTTTTAATTTTATCTTTAAATCACATAATATGTAGATTGTAGATATTAATAGCTGTATGTATCTAAATTTGTTATTTTATATTATTTAAGTAAAAGAACTAAATTAGTTCAATATAAGGTTGACAGGTTTTTCGTTTTTTAAAATAGTTGAAATAGATTTCCCTTTGAAAACAAATCATCCTACAAAAGCGTCCTGTTTCGATAGATTTAAGTTGGTCGGGGAATAAGTGAGTATAATCGTCGTCTACTAATATTATAAATATGGAAGGGATGTTATTTCAGGCTGGTCCTAAATACGCAATTTCGTTACCAGATAATAAGAAAAGTTTTTAGAAGATTCTTACATAACTTTGTGGTATGTTTTCCACGGCTTTATAAAATTGCACTATTTTGTACATGTGTATTTATAATGTACTAGTCGCACATAACAACTCCGGCCAGGTGAACCTGGGATAAAAAAACAAAAATAAAACATAGCCTTTGTCACTCACGAATAACCTTGCTTGCTGCTGAAAGAATGTTTAAAATCGGTCCAGTGGTTTACTCGTTACAAATATTCAAAAATACAGAAATGTTTTTTCCCTCTTTTGTACTATTAGTATCAATATGGTTGACTGAAACACGAAACAAATGTCGTCATTTTCGTATGATTTCGTTTTTTCTGTCTGTGTAAAACACAATACATTCATACCAAATCTGCCTCGAGTACCTACCGCACTATCCATTGGTGGAAACAGCATGAAAATCGGTGCTGTAGTTTTTGAGTTTATTGCGAACACGCAGTCAATTCGCGATTCGACAGACAGACAAACTCAGCGGAGGACTTTATAATATAACATTGATATAAAAATTAAAGAGTTCTGTGAAAATATTAAAACAGCTAAAAATATTTACATATACATACATCACTTTGGCGCGAAAGCTCTCCTAACTAATCCGGGTTGGTACGAAACAGTAGCTATTTGCTACCCGTCAAACTTTTAATTGAGCTGAAAAAGTCTGTGTTTGATGCCAGTCGGGATTTTAATCAGCTTTGAGGTACGAGTTTCACGCATTTACTTATTTGACTAACAAGACTTGAATTTTGTTTTATACACATGTGAAAATAAGTTACTTTTGCAAAAAAAGTGCATGTGCCATTGCACCTTAATCAATAACAGTTTCGGCAAAGTTATTTTTATTAAAATTATCTTCCTAAAAAGTAATTGGGAGTTTGCTGTAAGTTTATGTCTAATAATTAATTATGTTTCGATGTAAATATACTTTTTGAGCCGGTTCTAAAAATTATTATTAAGTTCTTATCGAAGTCTAAATGAATAAATAAATAAATATAAATAAATAAATCATTTATTTGCACCATTAGATATATCTTACAAAAATTTAATGACCCAGGCTCCTAATATAGTTGTAAACTGTTTTTCAGGAGCCTGTGTTCACACTAATTTATATTACACTGTTACGATGGCGTATGTACACGAATTTATTCAGCTTTAGACAATGATTATTTGCAATAATAAATGAATATTTGTTTTTGGGTTCGTGAATTAAATTAAATTTATTTTATTTAATGAACGCATCATTACTACTTAGAGTTTGAATAGATAAAGATGTTTCTAATTTCTTCCTTCCATTAAAAGCTGCTATTTAAATCAAATCTGCGTTTAACTGAACTTCTATATCATTCCGTGATGAATCGCGACCGTTTCTAGCGACGGTAACAATGGAAGAAAATGAAATAAAGTTTGATCGAAACAAGGGGGTTAGCGTGACAGAATGATAGCCGAAAGCGCAACGTAAATGCGACCAATTATACTTGATTAATGGCATGTTAAATTCATTTGAATTCGTTAGTGTACAGGTTCCTTTATTTGAAGGTCTGTGTTCTTGATAATATTATGTAATTTAAATGTAGTTATTGTTCCTTATCAGTAACAGTTTTGTAACTGAAAATGATGAAGATTGGTATGAAATTAACAGACTGAAAATGTTATTTTCGTTTTAGAATTTCATAATTAAACACAATAATAATAAAAAGAGCGCGTGTGACGTGTCAGAAGTGAAACTTCTTTGTCATGATTCAACCAAAATCGTCGTTGAAATTTTACTTTCAAATCGCCTAAAGCAGTTTCACTTCAAAAATTAAATAATATCATTTTCGACCAGCCATAATTTTATCGAACCATAAATTAAATAAAAGTCTATGCCATCCTTCTATAGTGACGATTCCAAATCGGAATTCCAACGGAATCTCTATTTCCAAATCGCTTTTCCCAGTTTGATTATTTTCAACGCAGGCCAAAATACGAGGAACGATTCTATTTATGTATGCATCTCTTTGAACCTGTCTCTTTAATACAATAATTCGAAATATTTATTTTATTCAAGGTAACAGTGTTAGTGATTCATTCCTTATAATATTTAAACTACAATATTTACTACGAAAATTGATATAATTATGAAAATTTAGTAGGTATTTCATATCTTTAATGATACTTAATGAAGTACATAGTTTCTACAAATAAAACAACAAAATAATTTCATAATTGATTCGAATGTATTTTTACAATTGACATGCAGCGAGTTATAAAATTGAAGCAATTTTCGAAATGAACAAATTTTTCGCATGAAAAAAGATGTTCAATATGTTGTGATTGTAAGAATGCCTGCAGGAAAATGTAAATTTTCGATAAATACAACGTAATTATGAATGCTTAAACATAAACACAATGTTGTAAAAACACTGCATTAATTCACTTAAATTAATTTATTAAGACATGCGTCGACCGCTTTTTCTAGCATGAATTTTTAATGTTAATGAAATTATTTCGTAGCCACACAACGTATGGTCTGAAAAATATTATTTTAAACTGCCTATGTAATGATTAAAAAATGAGCAAAGAGCCGTTAAATTAAGAAGATTAATTTTTCTAGAATTACTTATTAAATTTACCTAAGATGGTTATAGACTTGTTAAAATTTTTCAGCGCACTTTCTTCGAAACAGGTTTATTCATAGACACGTATCCAGTTATCTGTCGCCGTAAAAGTTGGGAATTTAATATAGATCCGATCTGTTGGACAATTTGCGGAAAAACCCACGTGTAGGCACGGACTGCAAGCTATCTCGGCTGTATTGAATGTTCGTGATTCTACAGGCGATACCAGTATTGCCTACGTTATGTAACATAGCTGTTATCACACGTTCATTAGGCGTTATTTTTATTAGAATACATTAGCACAGGGCGTTTTGCGTACCGTATCGCATGTTTTCATTTCATTATGTTGATTTTTTTATGGGGAATTGCGAAGTTATTTTGTGCATACTTAGCGGTGGGGTTATTAGTTCTGGTTTTGTAAAACGCGTACAATATAATGGTTTCATAATGTATGAATGCGGCTAGGGTACGAGTAGTAAGTTCAAATAGAAGACTCTCTATTAATTACTTAATTTATACTTAATAGATTATTATAAAAAGTCGTACCTACACAAGAATTCAAAATTATTCCACGTACAAATATAATGTCTAATATTATAAATTAATATATAGTTACTAAGATTTAACTGCCTCTTCCTTGTTGCCAAAGGTGCTCAATCATGCTGCTACAATGTTAGTTTACCCTCGTGGCTCGAAAATCAAATAAAGCAGTCTTGGGCCCGAACCCTCTCAATACGTATTGGAGACACATTACACAATGTGATCGAATAAATACAAATATTATTAGTTTTGCACACATATATAATATACACGCGTACACGCATATGTACAAACAAGCACATGCACATGCACACACATTTGCATTTAAATCTTATAAGTATGTAAAATTCTCGTGTCACATTATTCGTTCCCATACTCCTCCGAAACGGCTGGACTTATTCTGATAAAATTTTATGTGCATATCGGGTAGGTCTTTTCATATCTCTAAGTGATAATAATAAGGCAGAACAACGTTTTTTGGGACAGCTATTCTAATATATAATATCTCCCTATCAAATGAAAGGGAGATATTTCCTACACCCACGGACGCAATCTTTAATTTAGTTAACAGAACGTGATACCATCACTAGCTATTATACAATATTGATTTGCAATCTCCACTAATGTTAGGAGATCCTAACAGAGGCAATCACTGAGGCGGTGATATTTACTTAAATACAATCAAACTACTCCAATCACTTCTGCTTACCTAGTGGTTGCACTTTACTCAATCGTGTTTGTTGGTCGTCGTTCAGCTATTCCAGTCCAGTGATGAATATATTTAATTTCATTTATTTGCTTTATTATTATTTATCTAAAAAAGATTATTATTATGTTTTGTATAACTACAACCATGAAGGAGACATTATATCTTGGTATAGTTTTATTTATAGCATCTAATCTCTAATTGTATTTAGGATAAATAATAAACTAGCTTACTACTTTAAACGTACTTCAAATAAGACTAGCAAAAATGAACGACGTATATTGTGTTCTCTCTGACATGCTTGTAAGATATAAATCGGTATTAGCAGAATCACATTCCTATATAGAGACATACTCTATTTCCTCCTTGTATGCAGGTCAACCCTAATATGATGGTCTCTAGACATCTCATAGAATGGATGTAAAAAGAATGTTTGTAATCTCTCAAGTATTGCCATTAATAATGATGAAATAAAATTTTATTGCCTAACGAACGCTTTTCATAGATAAGTACCTAGCTAAATAAATATTGTGATCGTTTTACTGTCGTTTTATTAGCAAATTTATTCACTACGCATTTTATTTTCATGTTATAAAAACATTACGTTTCAATTTTTAATACCAACGGATTTAACAGAAACGATAATTTTATATGAATGCAAGAAAAACACACGAGTGTAAAAAAGAGAGAATAAAATAGAAATATATCGTTAAATAAAATCCCCCGTGAGGTGTGAGTTAAATTAACCATTAGCTTATTGAAGTAAAGGCGGATGATATAAAAATTAATTTCATTTACTTTCGTTCGGGTCGTTAAATGTTTTATGAGGGTGCGCGAAACTCTTACTTTGGTAAGACGTGTCTATAAAGTTTAGGGTTTATTGGTGTAAATAAAATGTAAGCTGCCTTCGTCCTATATAGTTGTCAGTCGATGTATAATGCACTGGATTTTATTTCTTCACGTTTTTACTCAAGCATGGTTTTGATACGGAGACTTTTTCTAGTTCATACTTATCTCACGTTCGTAAAAGTTACTAGCTTTTTATTGATGCGACTAAAAAGCTTTCTAGGTACAAAATATATTTAATATTACTGTTTGTAACAAAAGTAAGTTTACTTTTTTTCCTTTATAAGATAAAGTAAAGTATGTAAGTAGGTTTTTGGAAACATTGTAATAAAGTTTCGAATCCTCTTGCTTTTTTGATAAAATTATTAAAAATTAACATAATATATGTTCCCAGTTCCCACTATTAATCTTCATGTTATCAGACTATATTCTTTATTGAATTGTATTCAAGTTAAACTTCAGTGAATTTATACATGTTTTTCACAGCATTTTTATCTTCATTCTTCCTATTTGCTTTCAAGTCCTCGTTATATATTTGACATCTCTCTTCGAAAGCGTTTGCAAGCAACGAATGTGACCCCTATGTATAGAGAGGCTGAATTGTACTACACTATAAAATATACATATATACGAATTATATAGTATAATATAATAGTAGGCGTAATAACCTCGCAAGATGTTTAATACATTTGTTAAAGTGAATAATGTAATTTTTTATGATAACTACATCAAAGTCTGGGTATTTAACTGATATCTTAATTTTATATTAAATTACACAAACAGTGCATGGAAAAAAAAAGATTTATATTTATGCATACCGTCGAGTTACTTAGCTTAGGTGTCTCTTTATTTGAGTAAAATCTTTAACCTTTTAACCGTAGCAATGCCAAAGCATAAGCTTTCCATCATAATATAATTGAGGTTCAAGATAATCATAACAACAATCGCATGAATCAAACAAGTCGAAACTTTTACAAACAAATATACGTTTAATTTATCACACGCTAAGGAACGATTAGTAAAGTTAAATTCTATCGCGAAATGAATGAAAAAGTTTCTTTTGTTATTGTACAATTCTGAGGGATCGACAGATGTTATATTAATTCCTCGGAAGATGAATGTTTCAGGGCGAATTTTTGCCTAAATGGGGTGTTAGAAGTAATCATAAAGTACAATAATTTTAAATGCAAACTCTGATGATCTCTTGACATTTTTAAATAAATTTATTTAAATCTGTAGCTGGACTTGTGAAACATACAATCTTTATTCTTTAGTCTATCTGTGTGTAAAACTTTCTCGAAATCCTCTGAACTATGAAAAAGTAGTAGATTATAATATTAGTATAGATTATCTTTTCTATAGTGGTAGTAATTTAGAGATATTAATTAATTTTTGAACCAAGTAAAGCCAGGGCGGACTGCTAGTTGTATACAAACCCATCAAGGAAGTGTTAAGTAGGAACTACATAATCGTTGTTTGTGTACGTCCATCACTCGCTTAGCCGCTCTAATTGACGTACATAATACGGTATTAAATTAATTATTAACTATGTAAGAAAACATTTCATATACTTAGCTTAAGCAATTTTTATTCTATTTACTATCTATAAATAAATTGATGAATACCTAAGTTAAATAAATTAAAAAAATCGATATTTTTATAAGGTTGTGATAAATATTAACTTTTACTCTGAAAATATAAAAATACGCCATGTTCCCCGAAAAAGCTCTTTGTAGATCGCTACCAATTAAATAAAGCAGTTTTTATTTTCTGCGTCAGTAATCTGAAAATAATTATAAAGTTTTCTAAGGGTTTATATTCAAACTATGACATTCAACCAAGGAGAAATGTAACGTGGCTTTAAAAATGCAACGCTGTCTGTCTAAAGGTCAGACTGAAAACTTTCTCTAAAAATACAATGCAAGTTTCATAAAAAATTCGACGACATGGTTGCTTGTATAATAGAACTGTCTTCAGTATAGATATTCGAAAATAACAGTAATTTTGGAATAGGGATGAAAAATATGATTCGTTACTTATTTATTTTTTGCTGAACATAAGTATAAACTGCTTTATTTTAAGATTTTGCAAGCAAACAAATAATTGGTTAATAAAATATCTCACAAAACAACATAAATAGCTAAAAGAAAGTTGGCAAAGCGATTAGTTTATATTAGTTTTGACTTACCCAAAGGCTGCTATCGTTGATACGCAATTAACAAAAACTAATTCTTTAAACAGGCTTTCGTTAAAGAAAGGCTAAGGCTCTTAAAAGTTAAATGGCTCTTTTCAGTTTTGATTAAACTAAACAGAGCGTCTGATTGCGGACCTCATTAATTTCGACGAAGCTCCATCGAAGTTATAATGGCCTCTTAGCTTGAAATGTTATCGGCGAAATCTCAAGCCCTAGAAATTGTGCTGTTTTCTTTATAATTTCAGCGACCCCGTTGCTCTGGGACTTTTCCAACGAAAGGATTTATTTGATGTTTATATTATGCATGTCAAGTTAAATATATCTCATTAGAGAATATTGACATGATTTTAAAAAAGCAATATGGAGATTCTGGGCGCTTCTTCTCCATAGATACTGCTTTCCGAATCGGTGGTAAATGTTAAAAATATGATTCAAAAGTGCTTCTAGAAGTCTAATTGAATAAATAATTAATGTTTGAATTTGAATAAATACTTCTAGTACTGTTTTATAGTAGATTGTTTACCGATTGAAAAGTTTTGAAACACCCTAAAAATAAAAAGCAGTAGCAAGCAAATACACGTATTTCATACGTAAATGCACTTTTCAAACGGATTTGTGAATCCATTAGTGTATTTCTAAATGAAATATTGTTTTTTTTTTTAATCACGTTATTTATTTGTATATGAGCTTTCACGTACCTAGTTATTTTCTTTGATGACTCGTACCTATAGAAACATTTATATCAACCAGAAATCGAACGTAAATTATTAAACATGTCACAAACATTAAATGGCATACATGAACAACTTATAGACGTTTAATAATTAGATTTAATTATTAACAAAACAATTGCGCGAATTCAATTTATTTACTTGGCAAATATTAAATTGCAACATTATGTCCTCAATTAGATAACAAGTCAAAGTCGTGACGTGCTCTGACGTTGTTAAATTAACTATTGTAGCTGTGAAAACATGCTATTGTCTTAGAACAGAGATAATTGTCAAGCTTTTGTGCTTCGAACGTCTTTGTACGTTTGTTAGCTTGACGACCCGATGACGCCTTGTTCTCTTAGTTTGTGACCTTATTATGTATCCACGTATGACCATTGATGAATAGTAACAAGGAATAAGTCCAATATACATCTTTATACATATAGGTATATTAAAATAGAGACCGGAAAGGTGCGGTAGTACCTAAATGGCTTCAATCTAATATTTTCAATTTGCTGTACGATATTCCAATAGTAGGTAGAAGGTACCCTTGAAAAACATCAAACATTCCTAACATTTTTTAAAAACTGTCCTATAAACTTCTAAAAATATTCATATTATTTAATAAAAATTATCTGTAATTGGCGTATTGTTATCATTGTACATTGAATTATAGAAATAATATTCGTTTTAAATTATATCAGTGAAGTGTAGGTGGTGTCCAATAAATAAATTTCCATATACGAAAGCGTAGAGGTAGGTCACTAGTTTATGTACAAGTGTCATAGAAATTTACTGTTTGTAATTATGTTTCGTAATGAAGTCATACGTCGTTTACACGTAATAATCATTTACCATAATTAAGTCATATTTTGTTAGTTTCTAGTTCGTTCTATGAATATTACTTTACTAATTACATTCGGACAATATACATTTATATATTATACACAATATAATATTATCTATGGTTTTGTTATTTTATAACATATCGTTGGGATAATATTGATAATAATCAGAAAATTATAAAAGTAGATAACTAAAGGGATAACCAACATCACCATTTGTAAAATAATTTAAGATTTGAACTAAGAATTACGCGTGTTATGAGAATTTTTTTATTTTTTTCCTATAGCTTTGAAGTAAAAGCTATTTTTTGACTATCCAACATATATCTATTTCTATTTCAATTTGAAACCAGTAGATGCTGAGATACATAATAGTGATAAATTTAATAAATTTGTAGGCCTTATATAATACAATTAGTATATGTAAAGATATTATTTCAGAGACACAGGACCTTCACAGAGGACTTGTAATATGACTTGTCATTCAATATTTATTTTCCATTGTCCCAGAACGATTGAACGTCCTATACGAGAGGAACTGGACAAGGCTGGTCCACGAGCAGCTCCGAAAGTTTGAGACCTCGATCGTAGCGGCGGCGAGGAAGACAGACGCTCATGTGTCGGAGTTGGCGCTTGAGTCCAAGTGGACCTTCTCTGGCGCGCTGATATACTGCATCACGCTTATTACTACTATAGGTATGGTGTTTTAATGGGAATTGTTTATTGATTTTCTCAATTTTTGTGTAGGTATCATCTCAATACATAGGACTGTTTTTCCATTCAAAAATACATGTACGAAAAATGATACAATGCGATAAATATAGTGTCGATCAAGAATAAATGGGTTAATTATAAAGTACGTGTTTAAAGTATGTATCACGATTCTGTTTGGTGCCGTCTGTGTGCATAATGATGACATTCTGAGGACAGTCGTTAATTAAATTTATTCCCTTTAAAGAGTATCCAAATAATGGACGGAGTTAATATATTAATTAAAAGTGTGATTGTAACTGATAAACAGGTGATAAAACAGCGCACTTGTATCATGTATGTAATATCATAAATATTATTTTTTCTCATCTGTAGGTTGAAACAAATGCTGTGAAATATTTCAAATATTTTAAATATTGTGCAGTGTTTTGTTTTAAAATAGCACATATTATGTAGGTGAAAATATTAACTCCCAATAACATTTAAGATGTAGGTAGCTGTGCAGAAGCCGTTTTTTAAAATAATGAATTTATATTTTTTTTTTTTTACAAAAAATACGAAACGTCAACTAAATAAGAAGAATATAAGATAATGTGGATAAATGCAGAAAGCTAAACAAAAACTTTATATTAATACTATTAATACAGGTTATGGCAACGTATCACCAAGAACAGCAGCTGGTCGAGCTGCCACAGTAGCTTATGCAGCTGCTGGAGTACCTCTGGCATTGGCATGCTTGGCGGGGCTTGGCGCATCGCTGGCAAGGCTGGCGCGACTCGCCTGGCTGAGAGCTACTAACAACAAAGTGCCCAATAATTGGAGAAAGGATGAGGTAGTTTAATCGTGAATGTTTTAGGTGATAGGAGCAGGATAGTCCTTTTACCTCTAAGCGAGGAATTTGTTGATTGTTTTTTTTAGACTTTTCTAAATGCGCAAGCAGAAGCTATGTACCTGTGTTGTGATACGAGCCTTTTTATTATGAATTGATTGATTGTGTAGGTATACTCATTGATAGAGACCAGAAATTGGATGTTACATAAAGTTGAAGTTATTTTTTCAATACCTTTTAAATTATTTAGAAATACAATGTAAGGATAATGAAAACGCGTTGAATATAATAATTTATCGTAAAATACGTAAAGGACAGGGAATTATAATAAGTACATAGTCACCGAAGCGAAGTACGCTTAAGATTAGAGGATCAAAATACATAATAATATTTCTGTATCTTTTACCCTTTCACGGAGTGTTTTTGAGTAAATTATTTCCTGATTGAATTATCCTGCTTTTACATTTAGATTTTCACACTGATAAAGGTTACGTTAATTTTAAAGTCATATTTCCTTACCTTAGTGTTATAATGCATTGTAAAAAGGAAAATAAATTATAAATTAAGTATTAGATTTCCTTGTTTATATAATAGACCAATCATTTCTTCCCAGATGGAAAATCACTTTCAACTTCACGAACAGCAGCGGCTTCTTCCTCAGCCAATAGAAAGCAATCAGTATACATCGTTTCCACCTCGAAGCCATCGGTCTCCTGGAACTGTGAAGGCAAGAGCTGGAGACAGGGGCCAGTACTCGCAGGTCTTTGAGAAGGCTCCTGCAAGCCCACGATCTGCTACATTGGGACGAGTCAAGCGTAGTGCCTTTGTTGAGGGTAATTTTTTAAATATTTACCTATACCTTTTCCTATATAAAATATAATCAGCTGTTTGCTGTGCAATTATACAAAAATATTATCCATAATTAGCTATGTACCCCGTATTATCTGTGGTACACTGTCGAGATTGACCGTACTATCGGATTAGCCTTCGTGACATCATGCACAACACTTTGCTTAAGATCATCACATAATCAAATACGTAGTCTACGATTCTATAATGGAGATACAGATACACATTTATTTTAATATACGTAGATGAAAGTTTATGTATTTATCTTTATTACAGAACCCAATACGTCATCATCACAAACACAAACATTAGACAGAAAGAAAACTATGGGCAATACGAAGTGCATGGCCACAGTGCACGGGCCAGGGAGGGGAAAGGGGAGGATAATACAAAGACCACGTGGTGCAGTTATCGAACAACTTATAGCGGAGGAGTGTGGTGAGGTTATACATAACAGAAGTCACGAGGATCTTGATGATTCTGAAGATGCTGATGAATCGTAAGTTTTTGCTTGTTAGATATGGAAAATTCAATTTGAATCAAAGTAAATATCAAAATATATTACGAACAGTATGAATTTGTACTCCCGAATCATAAAGTTTAAAGTTATCATGTTCAAGGATTTCATCACGCTGATACATAATTGAAAAAGATCTATGTTTAATGATAATCTATTTTTTAGGATCTGTCCTCACGATACACCATCACGAGTGCCTTTAATATGGAATGAAGAGAACCACAAACAGAAGAGTTGCGCTGTCCCAAGCAGTAGTACAGCAGTGAGCATCCAAAACCACAGCCACAGCATCGAGCACTGCCACATACCCGTCGGTATCGTCCTCTGCCTCTTATTAGGGTACATCTTTATCGGGGCCGCCATTTTCTCCGCATGGGAAAACTGGAGCTTCCTCGACGCCGCCTACTTCTGCTTTATCGCCTTAGCAACTATTGGCTTCGGCGATTTTGTTCCTACGAGTTTTCTCACTTCCAAACCCAACGCAGAATACTCCAAAAGTGAATACATTCAAATGATTGCGTGTTGTGCTTATCTTGTTTTTGGACTTATATTAATAGCGATGTCGTTTAGTCTCCTACAAGATGAGGTTGTGGCCCGATGTTCGCAACTAGCCAGCAGCTTAGGCCTGTCTCGTCAATGACATTACGAGAAGAGCGAATGTAGCTCGACCGACAATCACTTGAGAATGTTATGATCATTGTTGTGAATGCATTTTATTGTCCAGTATAATTGGATGTGTTTATCAATATTAAATTTCGACCGTGTATATTTTCTTGTTATCATTCTATCATAAAATAGAATTATTTTCTCATATATCTGCATTTATCAACTGATTATAATTTGATTAATATTTGAAACTTTTTACGGACTTTATACTTGTTTGAGAGCGAGAAGAGATGGATGTAAATAATGTATATGTATAAATATTTATAAAAGCAAGGCTGACGTTGTAATAAAACAATAAAATTGTGTGAATTGTAATTGTGTTTTATTGCTAATCCCATAATGATTAATGATACCAAAACAAGGCTAAAACCTACTAGTCGTACAACAATTTGTTAGTTTCACCCAAAATATATTCAGTCAAAACCTAAATCTAGTTTGCAAATACATTTCTAACCGCAGAATTTAGCAATGTCTGTTACAAATGTAAATGACGAGGGATAAAAGAAGCTAACTAAAAGTCATTCAGTAAATATCCCACGCTACAGGAGATTAACCTAATTCCTCTTCTATTAGGATACGTGGGTCGGAGTGGAACTACATGTCTTTATTTTGTGCACCGTAAAACCCAACGGGATGCTTGGATTAAGTTCGGTCTGACACGCTACGTATGTGAATTATAAGCACAGTCTAATTAATTTTGTATAATGTAGTACCGAAGTTAAAAAGCAATCTATTGCATACCGAAGAGGTGAGCCTGTGGGTGAGCCTTTTTTATAGTGTATTGAAAGCTTAGGAGCAATATAACAGAGTTTGATTTTAGTACGCAATATATTTTCCAGTACCTATAACCATCAGACATTGCCATTTTATATGTTCTTAGAATTCCAATTTCAATCACAATACAACCTCTGAATTTATTTTACCTTCACAAAACAACGCCAATGAAATAATAATAGTTAAAAAAAACTAAAAAACACGCTTTTTATAGAAAACCGAACTAAAAAATAGAAAATTTTTATCAAATTAGTGTATTGTCATCGGTCCTCAATAAATCTACAAAGTTTGAACGAAATCTGGCCGTTTAAAGCGTGTAAAAATCTGACCATTTATCTAGATGTAAAATAAAAACTAAAGACTTCAGAACTATTACCATATAAGTAATTGATCTATTTTTAACATAATATCACTTATACTGAAACCGAAAGAAAACATACTTACCTTTACTTATACGTAAATTATGATCTGTTAGACCAAAAATAATAGAAGTACATATTAATAACAAATTCAAGATCAACCCCGCAATTCAGCAACTTGTTATTCAAACTAGTAGCAAAATATCACGGCCAATCCACCTGTATCCAACAGCGCTTTGACGAACTAAACTTAATAAAACTTTTGAATGCAGCGCTCGTCGAGGAACTTTCGTTGAATCGCTATATCAGACCTTAGCCTAACAAACCAAATCGAATTTCCATCGCGAGATATCTTATGGGACTATTCAAGTGTATTTTTTGCTTTGATTTTTGAATATGTGAATATGGATGATAAAATCGCAACCAGTAAGATAATTCCTACTGAAATTCAAACGAGGAATTTGAGTGACTTGACTTTGTAATCATGTTTAAATATGAAAAAAAAATGTCGTGATGTAACCGACATACCGTGATGTCGAATAATCGATAACTTAGCTAAAACTCATACGTCTGGCATAAATTTGGACTGATGATGGTCCCTAATGAGGAAAGCATGATGTTTAAATTTTTAAATAAAAAAATAACAACGTTTTATTCACTTATCCTTATTATACCTTACAGACTATAAAGTAAATTAGGTACAAGTAAAAAGAAAAACGCTTCCAACGCGAATGTTATTGACACGCCATGATTAGTTATTCCATAATGAGGATGCAATATACTTGTCAATTTTAGCCCAAATACTTGGCTAACAAATTTAATTTGTCTCTGTCAAAGGAAAACAGTAAAAACGTTGATCGATGCGTCCCGCACATAAACACCTGTTTAGGAAGCTTTGTTTTTTGTCTATTTGCTTTCCATTAGTCTTATTAGTTGACGCTAGAACTTTCTGTTGTTCTCTTTATTCTTTTCTTTTATTTTTATATACTGGTCGTTGGAATATCGATAGATTAATCTTTAGACTAGAATCTAATTGTTAGCAAAATGTATCTGTGTTTTTATCGAAAAAAGAGAACACAGCTTTACTTCTATTAAATAAATGACAAAAACTTCTGTTCATGTAATAAATTGCAGAATCAATTAACCCTCTTAATAATGATTTCCTGTAATCATGATAAACCCAATTATTAACAAACCACGCTACAAAATACATTGAAAAAAATCGTATAAGACAGTAAAGGCCGATGGGCCAGAAATGTGAAACGATTTGTTAGGTTTACAATGGAGCGAACCTCAATCGGATACAAGATTGATTCAGCTATATGCCCGTAATCCCCTGGAATCCAACCCCGAATACTTTTCTATAAGCTTCTGTTACGCCCTACTATTGGAACATTTTAGTAGAATACAATATATTGTTTTATTAAGTAATTATGTCCAAAAGTGTAGTTCTGTATTTTCTTCCGAAGAGGTTATGTATTTTAGATTTTTTCGGTTGGGGATCAATTACAGGATCTTTTAAAATTATATACAATTGTATAAGTAAAATATAAGACGTTAATAAGACTTTCAATAGAAGAAATGCTGTAGGTATATTTAGACTATAATAGAGATATCAGGATATAATATTATGATAATTTGAATAAATAAACTGATGAATGTCATACCTATAAATGGATGTTATTGTACATGAATATAATTATATACCTAATACAGAAGGTCGTTTATTATTGTGATGTTCACAATTTAGTCTATTCGTATTTAATTTAGTTATTAGCACAAAAGGAGTCATTGCGAATGTAGAGTACTTAATTACTTAATTCTTCAATATGTACCACTTAAGAGACTAGTAGGATAACAATTATCGCATATTTATGTTATGAATATATAATAGCATTCACATTTATTAAAATAAATACTACTTAGTTAGCTCAGTTTAATTTTACACTATCGAAATAATCTCGTCACCCGCAATACTCCGTATATTACTACTGTTTTCATTATTCTTTTAATACACTAACATTATTCAAGCACACACCATCAGCTTTGGTCAGAGATAGTCCACTTTTACGGATCTCGTTACCATCTATTGCAATTTAGCTAAAAGGGCCGTGTATTTATATATGTTAATTGCTATTTCGGTCCTACCTTGTGAAAATTTTTGGGACCATGCGTAGAATTATACATGAGAGGTAAGTGTTGTTGGTATTTTTGCTGAATATACTGGACTGTGTTACATGTGTGGTCGCATAACTAATGAATGATTTGTTTTAATGATGAGGAAAAGGTGTGATAGATGTTTATTTTTGGACAATAAAATTAAGTGGATTTTAAGCATTGCAATTTTTATTAGTTGAATTTAAATCTTAAAGCTTTCACATATTACACTATTTTATCATATTGTGAAGAACAAAAAATCTAGTAAACGGTTATGTGTAAAATAAGGCTCAATTTGTTTATTTCTATTTTAACTGCATTTAAAATTGAAAAAAATCAATGAGTTTCCTTCAAAGCATTGGTGAATAGCCTTTGCTCTACAGATCTTTTATTCTATTTTCGACCGCAACCAAAGTCCACTGCACTCCATTAGAATAACGAGTGTTCGATCAGGGAAGGGAACAAAGACTTCAAGGCTTTGAGCTAAATAAAGTACCAATCAAAACTAAATAACAAAAAAAAGCGTGTGTGCCGAGCACACGTGTCAGAAGTGAAATTTCTTTGGCAAGATTCAAAGATATTAAATTGACCTTGAAATGTTACTCTCGACGCGCCTAAAGAAATTTCACTTCAAATACTAAAAATCTGTGTAAATATTATCTAAAAAAAGATATACGGGCCGAATTGAGAACCTCCTTTTTTTTTTGAAGTCGGTTAAAAAGTATCCCCATATCTATGATTATATGAAAATAAAGTTTGAAGCCAAAGCGAGAATTTCTGTTCTATCCATAATGAGACAACGTTAGCGGCGTGCTAATGGCTTACATTTAGCTTTTGCTTCTAAATTGGTTTTAAGTTTCAATTAGACTTCTAATTATTTACATTAAAATAATTATTGCTCATATTAATAGCTAATTGTGTGGGAACATCGAAATTGAAAGCTTGAAGATTCATAATTAACTTAACTACTTTGAAAACTGAATTAAATGTCTTTATAATTTGTGATAAGATTTATTTCAGCTATCTTTCATATTATTGTAAGGAATCTTACAATAATTTAGTGGCACCTAAACTGTGAACGTTTTTTTATATATGTTACTACGTATTTATATACGTTTATTTATATGGCATGAATTTATAATAATCGAATATATTGCAATTTATTTTCTTACTCCGTTGTTTCAGTTAATTAATAATTATCATTAATTGTATCTGAATTAAATCACCAGAACTTATAATATAAATTTTGTTTAAAGATTTTGAAGCCTAGAATAAATAATTTTATAATTTAATATTTCAATAGACAAAATTATTGTAATATTCGTAATTACAATAATTTTGGGACGTGTAATTGGCAAATTTCATTATTAACTTAAAATTCTATATAGCTCAAAGATATCCCATAGACAAACATGAATTGTATCGGTGTTCCTTTCAAGAAAATTTCTTTAGAAAAAATATGGTTCCGGAAATCTGTCAACGAGCAAACATTGATTGATGTTTCCTTAAGGTTCACTACAGTCTATAGATAGTAGATACCTACGGAATATTTCTGATAAAACGGATTTTGTTATTTTGTCTCATTAGCAGCTTATAGTATCTATCTTAAGGTGGATGTTCCGACCGTCCCTCCATACATTTTTGATTACCT
>CAJQZN010040171.1:69051-89424 GCA_907164685.1 Colias eurytheme
TTTATTGTAATCAATTTTGACATTATTTATTTCCCAAAATTACAACAAAATAGTTTACGCCAACAAATATAACTTTTATTTTTATAACAATCCTACTTGTTTTACATTCACGCCATCTAGACTTAAATCTTTATCATTTTTGTATACGTCTGTGTGTGTAAACGACCCTGTATGCAATGACAGATGTTATAATGCATTTTTTTACCGAATTGGGTGGATTTTAAGGCAATGATATGACATATTTCAATAAAATATAATATTCAGTAACCGCCATGACTATTCCTACGACCTTAATCTTTTCCAATTACGCAAAAACTCAAATAAACTAGAAATGTAGAATTCAGCGCCATCTAGCGGGACATTGGCTGGGAACAGATCGTAGGAATCACCCCTAAGTTATTAACTTGGTCGGTATGGTAGTAAATAGTACCTACCCTAGTTGTAATACGGTACTAGTAGTAGTATTAAATAATTTGGAAGGTGTTATTTTTTTTAATTGTGACCATTGAATGTCTGTGAAATATATGAAACTCTATCGTACATAATTTCAACCTTCCATTGCTACCATCACTTATGTACGTGGAATTTTTTCATCGAAATTCGTTCAGGCGTTTAATAATGACACACAGACATCAAAAAGCTATAGAAAACTTTTCGCAGGAAAACTTACACTAAGTAAAGCTTATCCAATAAATAATAATACTGAAGTTTATATAAGTTTCATTTAGCGCAACTTTGAGCTTATATTGCTATTAGTGAGGTCTCGGAATTATCCACGCTTTTTATATGTAAGAGCTACATTTTTAAAAAATATATTTTAATTTCAGCTTCATAACTGCATAATATCTACTGTTTCATGTAATAAGAGCATATTATACATATAACATGCATTGCAATAGCTTAATATATAATATCTTTTCATTGTTTAAAAGTTTAAAACGTTTTGATTTCATACATTAATATAATTTTACATTCTTTCGACTTTCAATAGTAGTGAAAGCTTTTAAATTTTATCTTTATATTTTTAAAATCTGTCTGTTCAATATTCGGTTTTTTTTAATTAGTCAAAACATTTACACAATATACTCTATAATACAATTAAAAACATGCTATACTGTATTCTGGCGTATCATTTCACAGCTCTAGACAATTTTCCATCTATTTTCAAACAGCTACAGTCGATATTTTCCAATCAACTCCCTTCATTTCTCCTGCAATCATCTTCCACATTTCAAGGACAAAATCAAATAAGCTGCAAGCTGCAAGCTGGACACTACAGCGGTCCAGTTATTGACTCACGTTCGAGTACTTTCCACTGTATGTGGTTTTATTACAGACAAGTAAGATAATTTGCAATCCATTTTCCTTGGCTTATGTGATTTATTAGCAGGTAAAGAAACAATGTGTATTGTGATATTACTGTTCATTGTTTATTTTGGTATTTGTTACAATACAAATCTGACAATTAAAAATATGAAAATAAAGTAACTAGATTATGGAATCATGTGTTTGTATGCGTATTAGAGTTTCATTATTATTATTATTTTTGTTGTTTCCGCGATAAACGCGCGCAGATAAATTGTAAAATCTAATAAAATCCATTTACTCACAAAATATTACAGCGACCTTTGCAAATATTTAGAATTATCACCCATTTCCATCTTCATAAAACATAAATGTAGCGTAATTAGTGTCGGTGATGCTATTAATTTCAATCCAAATACACAATAACACCAATTAGTAGTAAACATACAGCCTTTACGATGTTCGTTAATTATTTCCTGAAAACAGCCATTTATGTTCGAATCGTTTTTATTTTCACGATATTTCGACGGTTCTAAAGAGCTCAAGTTTTATGAATAGCAAATAGTTCCTTAGGTTTGATTTCATTTATTTAGAGAATTTAATGACATGCTTATCGAGGTAAATGTAAAGGTATATAAAACAATGCAACGTACTTGCCTGCCACTGGTCGTGGGTTCGATTCCCACCCGGAGTAAATATTTGTGTGATGAACATAGATGTTTGCTCTGTGTCTGAGTATTAATTATCTATATAAGTATTTATTTAAAATTATATATTATGTATGTTTATCAGCCATCTGGTTTCCATAACACAAGCGAAAGCTTAGTATGGGATCAGATCGTGTCGTGTGTGAAAATGTCCTGAAATATTTATTTGTTTATTTTATTCACTTTAACATAATGCCACAGAATACTAAATAGTTAGCTACTTCGTAAGTACCTTGTACCTTTAATATTTGTAAGAAAAAACAGCGCCATTTTAATACGACACTCCGTTCAGCGTAATTACAATCCGAAATGACAAGAGATTGCTTTTGACGTTGTTTTCGCGATTTATTTGTGTTTTTGTACACAATGGGGACAGGCGAATTGCTTGGAACGGAAACGTGGAGGAAGCAGGATTCGGCTGTCGTGTGAAGAATTCCTAACAATAAATAATACTTGTGAGATGACGTGTGGTGTAAGTGAAAATGACTATATTGAGGATTAACTCTTGTAAACTATCAATGGAATAAAAAATGTAGTGGTGGACTGAAGACTTACTTTATGCTACGCTAATATTTTATCAATATTAGCATAGCGTACCCATACTGGTGATTGATCAGTATATTTACAAGCATTTTCTTAAATTCTTAAAATTTATAAATTCACTTTGTTATAATATTTCTCATATTTTTTATGACAGGCTATGACTGAGTGCCAAGAAGCTTCTGAGTGCTGATTGGATTAACTTTATCTTTTGTATTTAAATATCTTTGTATCTTAAAAAATATTGACTCTATTTTATTATAGGTTTCTTACTCATAAAAATTATTCCTACTTTATTCAACAATAAGGTATTTTTCCATTATATTGAGAATATGTACCTACCTGAATGAGCGTACTATTTTTTTAAATCCCCATTTATTTACTTCATAATATTTTGAATAGTCAAATGTTAATTCGATTTAGCCAATTGTTTTTCAACTCAAAATTTTGTAACTTAGACCTTCTAGGCTTGTAACACTTTCCTTCGGCATACAAATTATATGGAGACCATTTGCAAACACGCCCCTACCTTTCAGGATATGATTTGTAATGAATAATAGCCTTCAAATAAATATTGAGGAAATTTAGTGTTGAAAATCTGTATCATTGTTTATGGGTTCAGTTATTTTGATGAGTGTAGACTTGGAAGTGTTGAGTAGATATTATAAGTAAAAAGTAAGTACAGTAGAACTCCAATTATCCGAATTAATGGGGACCGGGACCCATTCGGATAATCAAATATTCGGATAATCGGATTTTTAAAAAAACATTGCCATTGGAGACAATAAAAGCTACGTTTTGATATTGCATATCTTTTTAATGAATTAAATGAAAGAAACATGAAATTTTCACGTTTTAAATATAAATAAAATGTACTTATGTACAAGTTTAGAAATAAAAATCATTGTTTTTTAAACATCTCAAGTCAGTGTAGGCACAACGGCAAGTTAAGATAAGTCAAGTCAAGACTTGACGCGCAAACACTGGCTTCGCGGGGCCGGGGGGAAGAATAATAGCGCACTTAGACTTTTTTTGGACAATTTTTTGTGATTCGGATAATCGGCGATTCGGATAGTCGGAGTTCGGATAATTGGAGTTCTACTGTACACTGAAAACATTTGGATATTAAAATTTAAACAATGTTTTAGTTTCCTGTAAGAATTAATAATTTGTGATGCTTATTTAGTATGCATATATTGATTGCTCGATCGAGAGAACAAGGAATTCTGAAGTCACAAAACAAAAATAGCTACATACAATTGTTAAATTAATTTCATGAACAGAAAGTTCATTCGTTAAGATCTTATCAAATCAAAAACAAATCTTATATGCTCAATAGAACAAGGTAACAATAGATCTAGAGATACACTTTATAAATCATAAACACAAATATTGCCCCCGATCGCACCAAGAACATCGTAAATTGAGTTTCTATAAAACTCGAATAAAATGCATAGAAAGATAAACAAAATGTTGTTTACTTCAACAAATGCGTCGAGCGGTTCCTATCAACGCACGCTCCATTTCACTTGCTTCTTCGATACTACTTCTGAAATTATAACTTTTGTAGAGAGATCTTGAAATGCTGCGAGTATCGTAAACACATGGAGCGTATTACACTATAAACGAATAGAAATAAAGTTAAACTTTAATCCTGCGTTTAAAAATGTGTAAGACAGAGAGTATATTCTGTTAGGTTTAGAAAACTTTACAAAGAGCAAAGCCCCAGTCGTACTTGAGACGGGCTGCGATGGTCAAAACTTGGTCAAGTAAATATACATGGGATTACTCATTAGAATCTAACAATAGATAGAGTAAACTCCTCTCAGTAACTTTTATTAATATTCCGTTTGTTTTCTATTCTTATTATTATTTAAAAAATAACATACCTTTTTGCCTTTGCAGTACCGCTTCACACAAATCTCGTTGCCTTTACACTTAATTATTTAAAGTGCAAGTGTAGGAGACAATTAGTAAAATAACTAGTCTGGATAATTTAACGGCTCGTTGCAATGTTGGTAATTAGTCTGGACCTGACGGTGTAGAATAATAATTGAAGTTGCTTTCTTTTTTAAAGTTTTGATAATTTTGTTATTTAAACAATGCATTGCATGTGTTTTGGATATGATTTATGTTTGTTATATAATATTTCTACGATTTTAATTATATTAAATTCTGGTGACCTTCTTTATACTAAGATTTATTTTTATTTTTGAAAAGCTTATAGAAGTTCTGCATTATTTGTTCACATAATATAATAATAGTCAAAGGAATATAATATTCAAATTACATATACACATAAGGGAAGGTAGCATTAATAAGTTAAGTACATAACACTACTCAAATAAAACAGTTGCAAAGATACCTGTATAGTGTTGAAACCCCGTTTTCCGGATAAAATAGATTTAAAGTGTGACTGTGTGAAGATCTAAAGAAGATTGTCATTTTAATAAATGGCTGTAAGTGAAAAATATTGCAGCCATATTTCTGTTCCAGTCACGTTCTCAAAGTCAGGGTGTTTCTACGTGACGAAATATGTTATGCACTGACAAAATACTTACAAACTCACTCAAAATATTTAATTTGGGTAAAAAAACGTAATTTCATGTCCAATACTCCTCTTACTTCAAATACCTACTTATCCTAAATTATATCCAAAAATATATATTTTCGTACCTATATTAATGAAATACTTATGTAAATAAAATACTGTAATTTCACCACAAGTACTCTTTGCAATTAAAATTATGATAAATATTAGGTAAAACGATATTTATTTGAAAAACATATCTTCGTTAAGGAATAGTGCCATTGTCATCTAAAAATATATACCAGAAATATATACCATCTCTTTCATTATATTGAGAGTAATTGGTAAGCAGATGTAGCAAGGTATGTTTGTAAAATGAAGTGGAAGTGGGCAGGCCACCTGTGCAGATTGAGAGATGACAGATGGTCACACACAGTAATTATTAATTGGACACCTTATTATAAAAAGCGGAAAAGAGGGAGACCAATTACAAGATGGAGTGATGATTTGAAAAATCACGCAGGTGCCCTATGGACAAGAGTAGCCAAAAACAGAGATGAGTGGAAAAAATTGGAGGAGGCTTTTACCACAAAAAGCGGTCCTTTATAATATAAGTATTTAATTGCATACTGTTTAAATATTTACTAACACTTCATTTAATATTTAAAAATAGAATTGTAATAGAAATAAGAATAATGTAAATACTACATACTAACAAAAATAAATTATGTAATTAGATGTAAGAAAAGGAATAAATAAAGGCTTTTATTATTATTAATTGGTAAGCCGTTATTATTATATTATATGAAGACAAAAACTCAAAATTAACTAGTTAACTATAACATTAAGCACCAATGTAAATTACGTTGCAAACTTTATCTCTCGTTAGCGAACAGAATAATGTAAACTCGCTGTAAGCCCACTGAAGTCAAACAGCATTGCATTTACACTGAATTCTCCAAACTTTTGCTTTCGACGCCCCAGGTGTCTTTAGTTTTTAACCAGAAATGTAATTACATTTATTGATATTGTTCTATACGAGGTTAGTTTGGGTCAGTTTACATTACTACATTAAGTTGCGAGAACCGGGGAAAATCATTTGAAAATCAAAATCAAGGTAGCCCACCGTTAGTCGGCTCTGAAATTAAAGCGAAAGTTTGTGAGTGTTCATGGATATTTGTTTCAAGCAAAAACTGCTAAACCGATTTTTATAAAATTTGGCACACACATAGAGGGTAACTTATAGGATAGTTTTTACCCCGAAAATCCCACGGAAACGGGAACTATGCGGGTTTTCCTTTGACTACGCAGGTGAAGCTGAGGGTGAAAATCTAGTGTAGAAATATTATTAATTTACTTTAAGGTAAATTTCTGAAATTATATGCTTCACTTCACCGCTGTGTCTGGAACAAAATTTTATAAAAATTTCATACCAAACAGAATATTTAAAAAAACTGTTTTGATCATATAAATAGGTTTCTTGTCAAATAAATTGCCCTTTAATATCCGGATCATAAAATTACCAAAAGCCAAATTTATTTCGCCCAACATATTCAAGGTAAGAATTATATCAACAAATATGATGGCAAAAAGAAAGATTATTACTGAAGTCAAGCACAATTTTATGAGACCGCGACATCGCACATAAAACTTTATTTTCATAACTTTATTCTTGTCGAAGTAAACTGAAAAATAAAGTTGTTATTTAAATATTTTACGAGTGGTAACGGTGTACGCTTCAGGTGGCTTTAACTGGTGGATTTAGATCCTAAAACCTTAATCACATTTATAGGTAAATATTTATGATATAATGAACAATCTTGGTTTTAGTGTCGTCTATAAATAAAATAACTTATTACTTTATACCTATGTATTATAAATTTGTGATTGTATCAAATAGGTATGCGCTGCGCTCTAGCCTATGTAGAGTTAAACAGAAAAATATTACTTATGTCTCTAGGAAAAATGAGGTTAACTGGGCAAATAATTTCAAACAGTGCAGTAGTTTTAGTATAAACAAATAATCAAACAAAAAAATTAAAACCCTTTATATTATTTCTGCAAATTAGCCATTTTCTTTGAAGTCTTCGATGCTTCGTATAAACAAATAATCAAACAAAAAAATTAAAACCCTTTATATTATTTCTGCAAATTGCTTGTTCATGCACATCTCTTTCTCTTTTTGTAGATATTTTGTGTAAGGATGGCTTTGGACCTGATTTAAAATTGAATTTGTTCATATAATCTTAGAGAACATCATAGTCAATAATGACGCTATCAAAGCCGTGGGTTGTTGATTATTTCATATTAATGAAGTGAGTAGACATTCAGGGAAGTAATGGGTAAAGTTCTAGTAATTTCCTGCAGTGACCGCCAGTCGAATTAAGATAGCGGCTAAAAGTTCTGATGTAAATTATATGCATTTAAAACTGTTGTGCGTTTTAAATATTTTCGTGAACGAAAGTGCTAATAGATGATGAGTGATTGACTAAAACTTCGTCAAACTTTCATTATTCATTTTTAATAAATTAATTAACCCTCTTAAGTGAATCACATCTACTCTATTTTTTTAACCAAGCAGATATCTATTAAAATATTAAAACGCTTGAAATAACTTTTATTTGAAACCAATTATCTATCTCTGTGATAAAGACACTTACAGAGAAAGCATAGTTATAAACGACTACCTACGTATAAATTTCTTTACAAAATTCATATCTAATTTAGAAATAGACTATTTCAATATAAATTATTAATGAAACCGTGCATGAATGCAAACACAAAGTATTAACATGTATTACTCATGTTTTCTTCCATTTCAAAATTAATAGTAAACATTTTCCGTTCATGTTTACTTACCGGAAATTTCCTTCAACGACGCGATGCTAAAATTGACGTTGGAAACATTTTAAATATTCACAAGCGATACTTCTCATTTAGTTTAGAGATTTCTTGTGGAAACCTCCTATAGGAGGTTGTAAAACAAATCGCTCTTGAGTCTGAAGTTCAACGAATGAAGTGAGAACTGAGAGGAAATGCTTGTTTTGTCTTTGAGTTATTATTCTCGTTTAACTACTTAGTGGTGTGAAATTTTAATGAATTTTAGTGTAGATCTCCATACATAAAATAATGTTAATTTTTCTTAAACTAAAAGTGTGTTCTTTGGTTTAATTCAATGTCAAAAGTGGGAATTATGACGACATTATAGTTGATGTCGAAGCGTGTTTTGTCAATAAAAATAACGACTTCATGACCTATTAATATAAAACTTTCACTAGGAAAATTAATTCTTTAATGTTATGATGAATGATTATAATATTAAATCGATCCCTTTTGTTTCCAAAACCAATAACCATAAGGGTATTTAATAGAATGACCATAATTGCTCGTCGTTATATCAAATTATTACGAGCTCTTTAATTTAAATTCGAGATATGAGTTATAATCGAAAGATCTGAGGACACTTAAAATTTTAATGGGCTGGATTACGTCCCGATATTCCCAATAGATAGGTATTTAATATTACTCGTGTATAAGTGTATTTTTGGTCTTCTTATTAATAATGTTTATGTAATCAATTCATTTCGATGTCATTCATTTTAGATTTGATGTTCGTAGAATATCATAATACATAGTTTCATTTTTGGTAGTCAATGTAAAATGGTGTTATGTAAGTAATAGCATCGTGGATCCCTATCCTAGAGTCCCTACTCTCCGTATATATATAAAACAAATTATTGAATGTTTGGTTAAAAGTTACGGTATTAAATCAAACAAAATTCACCTGCAAGAATAACAGTATAAACTACAGACTATAGAGAATTGAGAGCAGGAGTTTCGTGAGTTTGTAAGGCAATTCTAGGAAATCCTAAATCACGGGTTTCCACTATCTATTGCATCAATATAATAATAATAATTTCTTGTATAAAATATTGGACAAAAGTATCATAAGTCAAGGGTGCCCTTGAGCCGGATTACGAATAGAAAGAGATTATCACTAACCATGAAATAAATTGCGGCCAAATTTTGACTGGCAACCTAGTCGATATAATTATATTCTCCTAATTATAAATATACATAAAATTTTGGTTTCATCAAAAAAACTATGAACGAAGTAATCCTGCGGTGGGATCTAGGACTAGTAGTTAGAGCGTCCGTTTCGTACTCTAGACTGCAAGTTATTACAAAATAATTGCACATAGAGATGTCCAAATATAAAAACAATCTATATTCTGATTAACTATTCTCGTACTATTTTTTTTTAACTATTTTATTATACCTACCGTTAATAACTATTATAGACCATTACCCAAATGTGAAATTTACTGTTCCAAATGCGTCATTTAAAAAACAATATATGTTTTATTTAAAAAGCCTTGAGATGAAAAATAATAACAAATCGTGAAAAAAGTTCGTTTATATAACTGTATTCCGACTTTATTGTCGCAACTGCCGGCTTCGTTATATAAACTGTCGCGCTGGTTTTAATAAAAATATCAACAAAAGTTTCGGCTCAGATTATTGTCACTTGCACAGTTGTGTTATGAATTTAGTTTGCCACTTATAATTTTGGATACGACCGACAGCTATCACTTAAAACTTAAGAAAACTTAGCGGAACTTAAGTATAGTTAAATGCGTTTTCTTTATTGCAAAAACTGGTTTGCAATTTGCTGATATTCTTTGCTTATTTGTATGAAAGAATTAGGAACGATGAATTTTGTTATAAAATGAGTTTATTCTAAAAATGATGTATCATTAAACTATTTAACTATTTAATGAAAAATATTCACTTAAAATGTAGAGCTGATCTGAATGTTTCTTTGATGTGTTTTATTTCAAAAATAATATTTCCGGAACATTCTTAGTAGCGGCAGGTAATATAACACGTTATTAACATAAAGACAAATTTCAAAATTCCTTTCATTGTTATTGTGGAAATTTAAGAGATTCAAACTTCGCGACATGAAAGATATTGCAAAGGTATTTCCCTGTCTTTTGAGACGCTTTAAATACTACCTTTACTTTCAACATCAAAGCATAATAATAATAAGTGTGCAGATTTAAACTTAAGGTAAAGTACATAAACATTGACTTTCATTAATTATTTAAAATTATCATCTCATTTTAGACTACATTTATTTTCAAAAGCTGGAATTTTTTTCACGTAATTTTATATTACTTAACAATATTCGTTGATAATAATTAGCTCAAAGTCGAATTACATAATATTATAATAGGTGTAGGTAGAGTACAACATAAACTAAACCGAAATTGGCTAAAATGTCGGAATATCCAGTCGTGTCGAGATACATGTCCTGTAAGTGCCGCCCACCTTTGCAAACTCCTACGCTTTAATCTTCAGCAATGTTTAGGTAATTCAAAAAGTGATTCTTTAAAAACCATGAGACTTCACATTGATTGTTTATTAGAGCTCCAATTTACTATTACGGAAGCGTAATAATACGTATAATGTACATTATATAGACCGTCAATAATCTTTAGATTGACAGATACATTCCAGGGACGGGCACTCAAGCGAAGCGTGCCCATCACAGTCACCTATTCAAATAAACACATACAATTTTTTTCATTACAAACCATGTAACATTTAATTTTGATATACATTTACAACGTTCACGTTGATTAATAATCCGCAATGTTATTCATTGTACCAGGCAATCATGAAACAATTGGATGTGCGGAGTATCTTCAAAACGATAGCTCATTAATCCCAGTGGGGTGGGCTACAGATAATAGTAGCATGGAAAGACGGGGCAATCAAGAAGCAATCAGCCGTGTTCATCGCCCCAAATGTTGAATAGAGTATAGATCCGTGTATTTATTTATAACTCTTTGAAATGCGCGAAAGGTATTTGATAAGAATGCTTTGTGATAAAATGGAAGGCTTTATGTTATTTCTCTATTTACTCTATCATGAAATTCATGTTATTTATTATGTAAAGATCGAAAATTAATTTTATTTTGTATTGTTATTAAAAATATAAGTTGATAGGTAGGTATACCAATATAATATCTGAATTTAATAAAGACCTTGTATTTAATTCTTTTCAACTGATTAAATTTATTTATTTTTTCACAATCCCACACATGACCATTTCGAAATGTTATTACGTAGAAACATTCGTTTAAAATGTTTTCACATTTGCTATGAGCTACGCGCTCCAACAAATCCCTCAAGATTACGTTTGGAAGCTCAAGCTATCTGGCTAATTAGGATGCCAGTCAAGAAAACAGTTGAAATGTGAGGTTTACAACATTAATGTTGTTAAAAATAACAAGAGGATTGAGACAAACGAGATAGATAGTTTTTATGGAAGTAATCGAAGGTTGTATAGATATTATGTGGCCGATTTTATAAGAAGGAAAACAAATGTTTGTAGGTTATATTTCATTCTGTTATTGGGGAAGAATTCGGCATGAACAGGTTACTAATGAGATATAACATTTCTTTATTGTGAATTCGTAGCTTTTCCAACAAGTCTTAACATTACATTACATAAATTGTTATTTATTGCAATAGATTATCTGCTCATTTAATATTTCCATATCACATTAAAAATAATCATTGAAACAAAGTGATCGTATCATAATTCCAATAACTGCGAAGTTATTTGAGTGTTTCCAATTTACGCTGACGTGTCAAGCTTACACTTGCAATATGTCGATACTAACCTAATACCGCATTCGACTGGCGTTGCTAATTCTAACTGCGCCACGAAATTGACGACTGGATTCGCTACGTAAAGGAGATTGCATATTTGTTTCAAAACTACATGTGGTATATTTATAATAGGAAAAAAAGAATGTATTAAACCGAACCAAACTATGCAAAAAACTTTTATTTCTTTTTTTATGACCATACTTCTTTTTTATGTATTTTATAAACTACCTTTGATATTCTATTCATTTGTACATATTATAAGAAAATCTTATTACAACCCAATAAATAAACCAATTGTATAATATTCGAATCGAGACAATTTTTAAGCAGGCCACCGCGGAGGAAGCTATAAACTTATAGCAACAAACAAAGCAGCCACAAATCAAAAAGGTATCAATGTTTTAATAAAAAAACTTTCATCAACAACAAATAAACAAAACAAATATAAATGTCCCCTAACATAGCACAGCCATAGTTTACGGGATATTGGAAATCAGCGCAAACTTGTTGCAACTCACTCGGCCGCCGATATTTTCATTATTTCGCTATTGCATAACAGCTTCACGTTGTTTTGATATGAGATGTGTTCCGATTTAGGAAATAACGAAATCCAGTAAAATATAGGTACAATACTGTTGTAGTATGTAATGAGTTTAAATCTTGTACGTTTATACCATATCTACTTTAATATTACTCAAAATAAGTATCATGTTGATCATTTACAAGTTTTATAAGAAAAGTTTGGGTCCAAACTTATAGTAGGCTTGTGTCAGCGGGAACAAATATGAGCTAATGGATATAATGAAGAAATCAATTTTAACAAATATTTTTATTGCATAATCATACAATTTTTATTGAAAATCACTCCCTATATTTACAAAGGTTATATTTAAAAATTTTGTGTAATTTTCTCGCTCAAAGCTTTGAGTGGTGAAAAAAAACGATACGATTTTTTTGCAATTCCGAATACACACTGATACACATGCTATAAAATAATGCCGAGAATATAACTGGAAAACTAACTTTTAAAATATACTGGTAGGTACCTACTTACCAAATTTTTAAAAGAATCCCACTACTTAGGTACCGTTCCAGCCAAAAACTAAATACTTGTATCTATTTATAAATTAATATATCATCTACATATAGGTACAATAAAGGGTACAATAGATGGCATTTGTTCATCACAATTATGACATAATATTTTGTCCGTTTGCTTTGCTACAAAAAAGTTTCGAGCGCTATAAAAGGCAAGCGTTCGGCCAAGTGGTGCGAATAATAAATCGGCGAAATGAAAACGCTATAGAGAATAAGTGGAAAGGATTTATTTCAAACGCTGTAATCTATTTTAACAGCTCCATTTTCAATAGCAACTTGAATGCAGCAAAGTTGTAGCATTAAACAAAGCCGAGCTGAATAACAAACTGAAATCAACTCGTTATCTGTGACTGTGGTGTTTCCTACAACTTGCTCTAGGTGTAAGTTGATATATTTTTATGGAGTGCAGTTTATTTTAAATGCATTTGTTGTGTGAATGCTTGGGGATAGGTTATTTGTGAATAGATTGGTGAAGCTTTGGAAAACTTTTTAAGAAATTCGGTTTTTCATTGTCATTTTTAAGCATCCTCTTTTATAAAATGCTATAATTTATTATGTGGAAATTTCTTGGCGATTCTACGCTCCTCATGATTCCTGCTATATACAGATTATCATCAGTTTGGAGTATTGAACTCACAATAGTTAGAAACAAAAACAAAATCCCAGCAATCTATTCACAATAACACTGCTTATCTTTACTCTATAGTTTCATCCCCCGTGCTCACGATTAGCTGTAGTGTTAACGGGTCATTAAGTTTGCTCAAGGACCTCCTTCTAATGGGCATAAAAATATAAGTACGGACATCCGACGTGTAGGATGATGTATGAGTATGTATTTCGCTTAAGGAAATGTTATGCGCTTTTTAATTTTGCCGCTTTTTGGTGTGTAATCGATCTTTGCTTTTTATTACGTGCATCTAAGGTTACTCAAATATAATAAAATAGCTATTCGATCAACATGTAAATGTGTATTTAAATAAGGATTGTTGATATAATTTAAGAGATGTCTCAGTGATTACAAGATTTAAAACGGGTAGTGATCACCGATATCTTAGAGGCACTCTAAATATCAATTGCAGGCTTGAGAGAAAACGAATGATGAAGTCAACACTCCGGCCTAGTATGCTAGAAACCGCTACGGATACTGAAAAATTTCAGTTAAATTTGAGCAACCGATTCGCTGTCCTGGAAACCACTGATGATGTTGACCAGAGACTCCACCAAATAGTCAACATCCTAAGAGGCGAAGGCGAAAGCCTTTTTAAGAAGAAACCCGCCAACAAGAAGAGTAAGCTTTCGGGGGAGACTCTGACTCTGATGAATAAACGACGTGATAACCCACCATCAGCTTTGTCAGAACAAAGGGCACTTAATAAAGAAATAAGCAGGATGGTACGACGCGACCTTAGATCCCATAATGCTTTTGTAATTGAAAAGGCAATTGAGCAAAATCGTGGATCTAAGGTATTTGCAAAAAAACTGGAAAGATCCCATCTGACAAAGTTGAAGTCATCCACGGGGAGCGTCCTAACGTCGGAGTCGGAGATTCTGTCGGAGGTTGAATACTTCTACAGCTGCTTGTACAAGTCACATGCATCTCAACCCGCTCCAATTAATAAAGACCCCAGAGCCACTTTAACCCGGCATTACACGGATGAGCTTCCTGAAGTCAGCCTGGACGAAATGGAGTCGGCCCTAAAGCAACTCAAAAACGGGAAAGCCTCGGGAGAGGATGGAGTTACGACGGAGCTTCTTAAAGCAGGTGGAGCCCCTATCCTAAAAGAACTAAAGGATATATTTAACTCTGTTCTTTTCACCGGGAGAACCCCGAAGGTGTGGAGCAAAAGCATTGTGGTGCTCTTCTTTAAAAAAGGCGATAAAACCCTTTTAAAGAATTACAGGCCCATATCGCTTTTGAGCCACATCTACAAGTTGTTTTCCAGGGTTATTACAAACCGTCTTCAACGGAGACTCGATGAATTTCAACCCCCTGAACAGGACGGGTTTCGCAGTGGATACAGTACCATAGACCACATCCACACAGTGCGGCAGATAGTACAGAAAACCCAAGAGTACAATCAGCCCCTGTGCATTGCTTTTGTGGACTATGAGAAAGCCTTCGACTGCATTGAGACCTGGTCTGTTCTGGAGTCTTTGCAGCGCTGCCAGGTCGACTGGCGATATATCGAAGTGCTGAGATCACTGTATGAGGCCGCAACCATGTCCGTCCAAATCCAGAACCAGCGTACGAAATGTATCCATCTACAGCGAGGCGTGAGACAAGGTGACGTAATCTCGCCGAAATTGTTCACCAACGCGTTAGAGGATATGTTTCGGACGCTGGATTGGAAAGGACGAGGCATCAATATCAACGGTCAGTGGATTTCACACTTACGATTTGCCGATGACATTGTCATTATGGCTGAATCGCTGCAAGAGCTGAAGCAAATGTTGAACGACCTAGTTGAATCTTCCTCACGCATCGGACTCCGCATGAACGCAGAGAAAACAAAGGTTATGATTAACGCTCATGTCTTACCGGAGCCGATAAACATCCAAGGAGTCTCTCTCGAGATTGTTCAAGAGTATGTCTACCTAGGGCAAACGCTCCAACTAGGTGGGAACAATTTCGAGAGAGAAATCAACAGGAGGATACAGCTGGGTTGGGCAGCTTTTGGTAAACTACGTCGAGTCTTCTCGTCGTCACTACCACAATGCCTCAAGACAAAGGTATTTAATCAGTGCGTCCTACCAGTCATGACCTACGGAGCCGAGACGTGGACATTGACAGTGCGACTGGTCCACCAACTCAAAGTCGCTCAGCGAGCTATGGAGAGAGCTATGCTCGGTATTTCTCTAAGGGACCAAGTCCGAAACGAAGTATTTCACCAGAGAACAAAAGTAACCGACATAGCTCAACGAATTAGCAAGCTGAAGTGGCAGTGGGCCGGTCATATGTGCCGCAGAACGGACAACCGCTGGGGCACACATGTCTTAGAGTGGAGACCGCGACTCGGCAAACGTAGCGTAGGACGCCCTGCTACACGGTGGAGTGACGACGTTCGCAAGGTTGCAGGCCATAACTGGCGGCAAAGAGCCAACGACCGGGCTCAGTGGCGTGCATTAGGAGAGGCCTACGTCCAGCAGTGGACATCGAAAGGCTGATGATTGATTGATTGATTGATATAATTTAGTTTGAAGTAAATGCAGTCCTGCACAGTTATGAAAGTAGATAGTAATTAATTGAGGTAGCAAATCATTGCAATACAGATTTATTCAGAAGTACCAACAGGGATTTCATCACTTAAGAGCGTGCTGATCCAGGATAACCAATATTATTTTCAAATCTTTATTTTGAGATACATATACAGTAGCACCTCTATAAGTCGAATATCAAGGGAGACGCCAAAAAATTCGAGTAATAGAGTTTTCAACTTATGGAGGATTTCGACTTAGGCGGATTTTGATTCGACATAAAGAGTTTGAGGTTTATTCTTATAAATTGATTATAAATTCTTGAGTTAGAGAGGTAAAGTACATTAAAATTCAACTTGCAGAGGTGACAAACATGTTTTTATTTATTACAAATCAACATTATTTCAAATCATTTTTTTTTGCTTTAGATAATTTGGTTGTTCTCTAGCATTGTCTAATCTATAAAGAGCAGAAAATTCTTCTTCAGAGATACTGGTTTGCTCTATAAAATTCCGTAAGGTATTCAATGCGGTTCTTGCCTCTTTGATGGAAACCTATGGAGCGCATGTACTACTATTCACGTCTTCTATGTCATCTTAATCATTAGTATCGGTTTTCTGAGCTACTGAATCGATAATTTTGTCATCAGATACTTAATGCAAACACGTGTTTACGTGAGTCATAAATTTATTAGGTATCGTATACTCCTAAAATGTTTTCTAACAAACAATAGTGTACTTGCACTGTCGGCAAGTTGTTAAAGTCGGTAGGTAACTTATTTTTGTTCGAACAATAGAGGTAATAAATTCCAAATGATCAAGTTATAAAGGTTGTAAAATAAAACGTTGCTATGTTCGAGATACAGAGGTCAAATTTAATTTTTCGAGTTATAGAGTGAAAATATGTACCAAAATGGCTTGGAGGGACTCGGTGATAATTTCGACTAACAGAGGGTCAAGATTTCAAGTAACGGAGGTTTTCGGGTTTGAAGGGAAGGGGAACAAGACATTTTTTCGAGATTTGGAGGTTTTTGACTTATCGAGGTTCGACTTAACGAGGTGCTACTGTAATTCCTAAATGTTTCCTAATTCCTAATAGTCATTTTAAAAAACAACATTGCATACAAAGTTTATAACATGTTTGATAAAATTATGCCTCGGTTAACTATGTATTTTTAGTACTTACAAGCTCCACGATACAGCCTTTATAGCTAAGATTAACCCTTTGAGTGAAGAGCTAGACTATCTTAAATGTTTAGAAGCGCATCGCCATTTTGCAAGGTAAGATTGTGGCTGCACGCTTATCTATTCAATGTAATCTTTAGGGATATGAAAATGCGCTTTCAAAAGGCGGAACTTTGTAACTTGGCTATTAAAATAAATACTACGTTGTTCGATGAAATAACTCAGGTATTTTATTTGTATTTTAGTCGATTAACGAGTAACGTTTATAAAACAAGGTTTTGTCATACAAAATTATATTTAAAATACTTTAATCACACACCGCTTTCAGTAGATACTTAAAAACTTAGCAAAAGTTTAAATCGAATTATAGTTTTTCTTAATAATCAGAAAATCAAACTCACAATCCATCTATCCTGATGTATTATAAGATTAAATATAAATAACTAACCTATAGGTATTTACTTGACCATATATTTACAGCCAATGCCCAAACAAATCAATAGCCTTTTATTTTCCCATCACGCTCTATTTCTAGCATTCTCCTAAATATCATTCCAACAAGCTAACGTTTTTCCACTTGGATTACTATTCATATGGAATAGACGTCCCTTTCCAATTTACTTCGTCAAATAATGACGCTAGGAGAGCCCTCAAAAGTGTTTTTGTATCTAATGATGCTGAGCTACGCACTTTTTATTGTAGGATGACTACAAGAGGTCTAACTTTAGCCCTTTGTAATTTACGCATCGTTTGAAGATTATTCGCATTTGACTGTGACAATACTTGTAATGATGTGGAAAAGATTTTAACTGTTTGAAATAAAAGATTTGATTCTAAAGAATCTTTTTTATTGCCCTCAAACTACATTCGTTTGGAAATAAGATCATAAATTGTGTACGTCAAACTATGCTAACAATATTGATAAATTCATTATTATTCATAATGGACAACGCATTATAAATCTCTTAATAAAACGCTACACGCTTGATTAAATTTTAATCAGAGTTTATTGGACTAGGGTCCGCGTGACGTCATAACGAAAGTGATGGTTGTTTAGCGACCTAAATAAATGTTTTAAGGAAAGGATTTACGTTGTTAAGCAAATAATTATCACAATATACCTATTGTGTTTGACAATCTTAAAGTAGTAAGTAGTAATCTTAAGTAAGTAGTTTGTTCTTCGACAACAATTGTAATAGTTTTTGAAGTGAAAACTTCTTTAGCGGCGTTGGGTATAAAATCTTAACACACGTGGCCTGATTGAAAAAGCGTAAGACGGATGTTTTTTTTTTAAGCCCTTATATTCCATGCGTAAGACGGATACCATTCCAAAATATCAAACATGCTGAACGTTAATAATCAAGTTTTCACTTCTGCCGGCACTCCCGGAGTGCAACCCGTCTTTTTTTTAATAATGTAATAAAGAACTCATTTATTATGTAGTTTATTATTATGAGTTAGACACTATGTGCTGATTATATCATAACACAAAAGGGAAAGGTTTATTGTGCCGCAGTAATCAACTCAACGCGTGAAGTCCTAATAAATTTTATTATTAGGGTCCTCATATTTCACACCTATTTCCTTTACTATCGAAATAACAGGTATAATTATTATAACTTGAAATCGTAAAGAGGCATAAACCCTAACTCTAGGAATTACCGCAGTTCGATTATACTAAACTTTAGTACGATTTCGAGGTTCATTTTGTATTAGAGCCGCATGTAGTTCAGTTCATCTACTCATTAATTAATGAAGCGATTTCTGCCTCACCTATTTTGAATTGCATTTGAATCGCAGTTCTAAATCGTCGCTCTATTTATCTGATTCTTTGTTATAAAAGACAAAAACCTTTCTCTTTGACTAGTTCTCTAAGAAAAGCTTTTGAACGTAACATTTAGTTGAGGTATTAGATACATATTTGTACTTAATATATTTAATTGCTATTTCTTTGCCCAATGCGAATTCATAGCGTCATACCATAAAACCATAATCCATTCCCAAAGGACACGTCAAACCATACAATTTAATCAAGCGAGCTGTAAACTATAACAATAACCCAGCGATAAAAGATCTTCCAGTGAATATAAAAGCATTTCGAGCAAGATGAAGTTTCATAAAATCGCGGAACAAACTCAATCTCGCCCGAAGACTGAAGCTCTGATTAAAAATTAATTAACCAGCCTCGTTGGGGTCACGTAACTCGACTGTACTTTTTATCTTACTAATTTAGAGCTCGTCTTTTGATTTGTGGAGCTGACCTTGCTCTGACGTTGCCCGTTCGTTAAAAATGTAAAAAAACAGATACCTGGAATAAGATTTAAATTGAGTCTGTTAAATAAATATATTTTTAATGAAATCCGTTCGACAAGTGGCTCTTGAATCGCTTAGAACAATGAAGACTGTGGCCCATTTTGTCAGCGGCCTTGTAGATTTTTATCCATTATAACTGTTTTTAAACAATTAAAATAAAGGAGATAGAATGTTTATTTTCAAAAATTGAAAAATTCTTAAAGTAAACTAAATTAATAAGCTTGTTAATATCTAATAAACCGGCCAAGTGCGAGTCGGGCTCGCGCACAAAGGGTTCCGTAGCAGCAAATATAATAAATTACAGTTAAATCAACCTATCTCAAAAACTATAAGAGATACTTTGATCAAACCAAAAATCGTTGAAAGAGTTAATTAGCATGCATCACCTCTATTTTTTTTAGAATTTTATACCCCGTAGTTATAAAAATAGAGGGGGGGGGACATACTTTTTACGACTTTGAGAGCTGATATCTCAAAAACCGTTCACTTTAAGAAAAATGTTTTTTAGAAAACTTTATATCATTTTAAAAGACCTTTCCATTGATACCCCACACGGGTATGTACATCGAAAAAAAAAATTTCATCCCTCAGTTACATGTATGGGGGGCCCCACCCCCAATTCTTTTTTTTACTATTTAGTGTCATATTTTTGTAGCGGTTCATACAACACATATTCCCATCAAATTTCATCACTGTAGTACTTATAGTTTCCGAGTAAATCGGCTGTGACAGACGGACAGACGGACAGACGGACAGACGGACATGACGAAACTATAAGGGTTCCGTTTTTGCCATTTTGGCTACGGAACCCTAAAAA
>CAJQZN010040172.1:0-26101 GCA_907164685.1 Colias eurytheme
ATTTCGATCTTTCCTACGACACGACAAAAATATCGGAACGACCGCACTTGAACGGGTCGCACGACTTTATCGCGTCGGAACGACAGAATGTCGACAAGGAATTGCCAAGTTCGCCGACTTTGAGCAAAGACTTGAGAGATGAATTCAAAGCCAATATGAATAGAATCGACTCGCATCACAGTAATTTGGACGCGCTAGGGAGACATGAAAAGTAGAATTAATTTAAAAATATTATTTTTGTTTTAAAGTACCAGAAAAAATTGTTGATTTTTGTTTACGGGGTAATGACAAATCTATTGCAGTTTAAAATTATACACTCATAAATATTACGTTCCATTATGATTTCGAGTTACTTTAAATAAATCTAATCACGAAATCACGCATTTTATTCTGGTACTTTTAAAATAATTGTGAATATCCAGTGAAATTCGCAAGTACTTTTTTATATTGTTTTACAAATAAACAAACAAGGATCTGTAAAATTCAATTTTATAAAACTTATGTGTATTTGTGAGGCTATGAGAACGCCCTTTATCTATACATATAATAAATCTGTAGAAGGGTCAATTCTGTACATTGAAAATATTGAAAAAATAAATAGCAGGGGGTGTTACTGGATCGATACCAAACCCAAATATGTGATTAAAATTTTTTTTGTCTGTCTGTCTGTCTGTCTGTCTGTCTGTATGTGAAGACATCACGTGAAAACTAACGGTTCGATTTCGATGAAACTTGGTATGATTATACCGTATACGTAGAAAAAAAATTAATCTTAATTTTTCAGTTTTATCCATAGACGTTGTTCGGTAGAACCGCGAACACACGTTGCGTATTATTATAGGCCCAGCCGTATTTGGGTCCAATAGATATTTATAAGATGTCATTGTCAGAGTTAATCAAAATGGAGACCATCCACGCGAAGACCGACATCCGCGCGGACGGAGTCGCGGGCGGAAGCTAGTATTATAATAATTTATTTGGCTCTTATACGAAACTATAGTATTTAACCAACCGTTAAAAAAATCTGTCAAAATAGTGTTACTTCTGTAAAAGGCGAGGAATTTATTTTTAATGGCGTCATTCTTGAACTAAACCAGAAAGAATAGAAGACTGGTAGATGTATTTAAGTAGTCTAGTGCCGACTCTTACGCACACTAATGTACTAAAAATCATATTTTAATGTCATATTAAATGATCTAATTCAACCGTAGATCGTAAGGGAAAACCTTAAAAAATATGCCCATTTCTACCAGGAAGAAGAAAAGGATTTTTCAAAAATAGTAAAAATGTTGAAGAAAAACCAATCGAAACACTAATTCGCGACATGAAAGTGAATGTGTTTGTACAAAATATAAAAGATACATTTATTTATTTATTGTAATGTAACGAAATTGCATTGAATACTTAGAACTTATTGTATAAGATGGTGCGAATATAGTGAAACTTAAATCTTAATAGTTGCGTAATTTACTTTCTATTTCTTTAACACAAAACCTGGTGCTTCATTTTCTACTATTTTCTTAATATTGCGTAAAAAAACTTATTTATTTTGTACTTTCTACTTATACAGGGTTACTTCTAAAACACCAGCAACCTCGCAGGACAAGATAGCTAACATCATAAGTAACAACATTTGTTCTACGACTTTTGGCATAACGCAATAAATTATTTTTAAATGATTTATTATACTTTTATTGTACTCTCCTAACATTTGTAAGTCTATGTTCTATTCATTATCGAAAGGACGACGCGACGCCCCCTTCCCCCTCTCGCTTGCTTCTTGTTTACGTAATTTTTGGGATGCGCGTAGTTTATTATATTCTTATTTTTATTATTTTTTTATGAAAATAAAATCTTAACAAATTATCAAAAGTCGTAGAAAAATGTTGTTACTTATGATGTTAGCTATATTGTCCTGCGAGGTTGCTGGTGTTTTACAAGTAACCCTATATATTCATTGAAAAAATATTTTTCAATACTAACCCACCTTAGACATGTTAATTGTAAATAACATAATTAAAAAAAAAACATGTGCATATTATGTCGTGTACAATAGCGTAGGTCCTAATTTATCTGTGATTGCCGATTATATGTATAGTCTGTAATTGTTAGTTTAGCGCCCTTTTTACTGTCATTTTTATTTTTTATCTGTTAAGTAGTCGTAACGTTCGACAGCATTTTGTTTTTCTAATAAAGTAGGTGCATGTATGTGTAAAAAAAAACAAAAATATAAACAATTATGGTGCTAACAATTTGTATATTAGATACAAGTAGTTATTTATCCTTCTTTGTTTTATTTGCGTACATTTTTGCACGCCTCATAAGCGAAGCGTTGAGGTGGGTACTACTGTCACTTCGCGCAAAACATCTGATTTTTCAAACTTAAAATGTCTTTATGTATCATACATTGCACTTGTAAGATAATACATACACACACATATTAAGAAAAAACACTATTTTTAACGTTCATGATATTTTTGATGTCATTTTTGTTATTTAAACTAGTTAAAAAACAGTTTAAAAAAGTTCTGTCTTGGACGTCCGTGTGTCTGTATGTGCGGATCCTTTTTCTTGTTAACACGATAGCGACCGAAATACTTTACTAATCGAGTCTTTTTTTTTCTCTTACGCTTGAGTATGCTCAGGAATAGAACCCTTTCATTTTTCAGGGTCTGATTCGATGTGGTTTAATTGTTATTAAATAAACAAAAATAATAATTAATAAATATTTATTAAAAAAAATTATGAGGCGTGCACTTTTGGATTTTCCAAATTATTTTTGTAGTATTTTTGATGTTATCGTTGTAAAATGTATGTTTTATATTGAATGTACTTAGTAAATGGTTGTAAATGCTTTAGCATACTAAAGTACAATTATAGTATTTTTTAATATGTTTGATCCTGAATTATATAGGGTGTCCCACTGTTGGTATACTAAGCTCAAAGGAGGTTATAGTTTTGCATACGCTGAGTACGTAAAAATACTTATAAAATTTCAGACGTATTCTTTTTTCAAATAGATGAATTCTTAATTCTTAAACAAAGAGTATTGGTTAATTATTTTTGGAAATTCTTATTTAAATACGAAACTGTAAATTCAAATAAAATATACGTAATTTTGATACAATCTCCACGTCAGTGTTGCAAAAAAATATTTTTCTGTTATAAATCAAACATATCTGTGCCCTTATACTGTGTAAATAAAAAAGCAATGAACACGCAAATACGAATGCCTTTTTAAAATATTATAAGGATACTTAAACAAAACTTTTTAAATATAGTATTGTTTTTAAGATGTTTAAACTCGAATAGTCTATGTGGAATATTTTCTATGTGTTTGACATAATAAATAAGTTCTTAAAAACTATTTTGTATTATTTCGTCCTCCTTTTTCTACTTTATAACATTAATTTTGATCAAACTCTCGATTTTATGGTGGCAGGAAATAAAACTACTTATAAGTTCCTATTACCTCATTTATTTTAAACGTATATAGAAAAAAAAGAAAAAATAATAATTGAGCGAGACACTGTTAAATGGAAATTATAGGAAAAATAAAACACCATATATAACTGTGTGTTCAGTGTCCCACAGTACCACAATAAAGCATCAAGTTCATCTTGTGCCCGGCTGCATTGATAGGGTATATATAGCCTATAACCTTCCTCGATAAACGGGCTATTTAACACCGAAAGAATTTTTCAAATCGGACCAGTAGTTCCTGAGATTAGCGCGTTCAAACAAACAAACTCTTCAGCTTTATAATATTACTAGTGGTTCGCCCCGGCTTCGCCCGTGGTACCTACATGTTTAAACTATCCTATCTCTCAAGTTGGATCGAACTGCACATGGTCTGCGAATTTTATTATAATCGGTTAAGTGGTTTAGGAGTCCATTGAGGACAAACATTGTGACATGAGATTTATATATATTAAGATTAAATTAATTAGTAATTAGTATAGATTTAACGCACACATAAATTTACTATAGCGTTCGTCATGTAGGTAGTTCGTTACATACCAATTACAAATAAATTCGTCATAGCTGCCAAATGCACTTTTATACAGTAAAAGCCATTTAAAGTTGAATAATGCCGAGCCGATTGATTTTTTAGTCTTTCCAAAAATTCAAGCATGAAATACGAAAGTAACTGTAAATGAGCATGAGATGGCTAATCATTTGTTTCCGTAAACAATTGTTTCGCAAAGACGTTACGGTGGCTGCTGCTCTCTACTGCAGATTTGAACTGCTCGACTGCCGATCCGTGAAAGTTATCAACTAAAATTAAAACACTCTGTAATACAATAATTGTCAAAACATTTCAGAAATAGTCTAATAGACATTATTTTGCTATACTTAACTAAGTACCTACTGTATAAATAGAACTTCATGCAATCGCTTAAACATACAACAAAAGTTTATTAATAGGCAAATGCCAGATGTTGACAATTTTCATATCATATCAAAAGATCATTAATTATTTTTATTTAACCTCGCAGTGGACACTCACTGCATTATGTTAAAGTCAGAAGGTGAAGCTCTATGTGACATTGAATGTATATTTTAATGAACAAAGTTTTTCTCGGTCTCAAACAAAAGCTTGAAGCACTAACGTACTAAAAACAATGTGACATTTGGTATTCATTTACAAATTGCTCTAATGCACGTTGATTTTAAGTTGCTTTCTTTACCCACCTACTTTCCAGTAAAACAGAAACCTAGTAATCCCTAAGTGAATTGCAAGTTAATACCTATACCTACTGAGTATTACTAAAGCAAGCAATATTTAGACTTTCACAAGCACTAAACTGGATCTGTATTCCATCGTGCTTTCAGAAATCAGAAGTATACTAAATACTTCGCAGTGAAGCTTACGAAAGCTTTTAGTACGAACTAGTGAATTCCGTTGCAAAAAAGAACCTATTGTAGCTACCTATTAATGAAATTGGGCAATTAACCGTTATAATTAACATCGACCCACAAATTTTATGGGAAAATAGGCATAACAATAATGACGTAAGACATAATTGTAGAGATTATATAATTGGTAGATAGATTCGGCGCTTACGAAGTTATTCTTTTGTCTTACTGACTTTACTCCGCTCAGATGGGTGCGTTAAATTTAAATTGCAATGGTTTTTATCACTACATAGTATAAAACAAAGTCGCTTTCCCTGTCCCTATGTCCCTATGTCCCTTTGTACGCTTAAATCTTTGAAACTACGCAACGGATTTTGATGCGGTTTTTTTAATAGATAGAGTGATTCAAGAGGAGGGTTTATACGTATAATAACATACATTAAATAGTGGAGAAGTACTGTTATTTTTGAGGTTTCTAATGTGAGGTCGTAAAAAATTACATTTTTTCCGCTTACATTGCAAACGCAGGCTGAACCCTAGGAGTTTTATCAAAATAATGTACTAAGTATTATACACATTGAAAAGGTCGACAGAAAAGTCCGGAATGGTATATGTCTATCTCTTATGGATAACCCACAATAACTTTTTTTTGTCATTTACTTTTTACGACAAATAATGGCTAATTTTCGATGCGATTTTAACCAATACAGCATTAATCCTTAACCAATTAAATACCTTGAATACATTGTTCATTTAATATAGATCTATATGGCCTTTTACACCGTATGATTTAAGTGAATATTTTCGAAGATATTACAGATTTAAAAATTGCGGGACGTAGCGTTTGCGGCGGTACCGTCCGGCCGCGGCCCGGCTATCTATTTTATACCCGTGCGAAGCCGGAGCGGGCCGCTATGTTTTTATATACTATTAGCACAGTATTGCCATATTTCCTAAATATTGTAATACTGTGCTATTAGTATCAGCATTGCACCCGTGCGAAGCCGGGGCGGGTCGCTAGTATATGTATATAGTAGATACTAGATGGTATAGATAGTATCCTAATTTTTTTTATAAGTAGAAATAATTTAGTGTACCTAAGCACATTCGTAGGACCTGGAGTTTTCTCCAGGTAACTGATAACTGAATATACCTACTCTGTAAAGTAAAAGTTTTCACGAAAATTCACAGTGAACAAAAAATAATTATGTACACATTTCATATCAAGATTTATTATTTTACGCCCAATTTAAAATTAGGTGTCTTGCCCTATTAGATATATCTATAATGTAGACTTTATGGTTCCCATCCTCGGACCCACGGCATACATTTTGTGAGTTACGTTTTTATTTCAACATTGTAAAATATAATTATAGTAAAATTCTCAGAGTTTATAAAATTTTATTGTTTGGATTTCAACTCTACCTCGTGTGACCTTACCTTTGTTAAGTAATCTTAGTTATGATATGGGCTAATAAAATGAAAATAACAAACAAAAAATTAGTAGTTAATTACTTAAACTTTATATGTATGTACATTGAGGTCAACTCGCTATTAGAGTTCTAACAGACGAACGGCAAGTTGTGAACGGCAGAGGCTACTTCAGCCGTTGCCACATGTCGACGGCAGTCGGCGGCACTTCGACGGCAGCAGGCTGAACTGAAGTAGCCTCTGCCGTTCACAACTTGCCGTTCGTGTGTTAGAACTCTTAGCAAGATAAAATTTTCTTGAAATTAATTTTCACGAAAATCACATTTAAATTAATCAAAACCTTTTAACGTTAACTAGTAGGTACTCTTTTTTACGTTAATATCGTGTTTCATTGTTGTTGTAGTGAAGTAGATGTTATAATGTTAATTTCTTTTTTTTATAATACTGATAGAACGAATGAACGCATTCTTGGTACAGTGGTTGACGCGTGAGCGTAGAACCCAGGGGTCCTGGGTTCGATTCCCGGTGAAGACGAGGAAAAAAAAATGTCTCGGTTTGGCAGGACACAGAAGGCTGATCACCTACGTGTCCCTAAAGAAAATCTATCAGTGAAACAGATGTAAAAATAATGCATCTGCCCCTTACCCCACTACAGGGGACATAGACTTCACTTACTTATAGAACGAATGGACTATTTACCTACTTACTATTTAGGATACTCGGCATTAACTCTGTGGATAAACATTTTTATCTAGAAATATGGTAGTGGTGATTGTGAACGGTTATAACTTATAACGATATCTATATTTACCAAATCTACCGTTTTCAGTTTTCAGTAGATTTCCATTGTGCTTTTTCGACCTTAGTTTCTACAAATTAACGTTTTAAAAAAGGCACAATAAAAATGTGCCTGCTGTAAAAATTATAAAACGATTCGATTGTTGTATTATATCACTACTAGAGATGCGTTGAAGTCTTTTATATTCGATTTTATTCAAGTAAAATTAATCACGATGTCTCTCTATTGTATATTAAAAGATTAATTTGTCCAAAGATTGTTTATTGACTTTGATTGCGATATGTATGTTGCAAATGCATAATTTCCATAACTGCTTTTAGTTGTAAAATGTGTTTGACATAAAAGAGTCGCCCAAACGCCTGATTCGTCGAGTAAAGCGAATTATATTGCAGTGTTTTAGATTTTCGTTTATTACGTATAAAGTAATAATAATATAGTTTTATTTTAAACTAAATGTTGTTTGTATAATACATTTAGATTTTTTTATAATAATGACCTAAAAATTATATTGTTTATATGTGCACCAAAATATTGGCTAAACTAAGGTAGGTAAGTATTTTATTATATTCGACTTTGAATGGCATTTCCGAAAGCTGAACACAGCACGTAGATAGTAATATAATTAAAACTTAATTACATGACAACACGTGCAATGTGTTCTTGCCAAGATCCTTGAAACAAATACCTACAACGGATGGATAGTTTTACAAATGAGCGAGTCGCATGTCGTGAACATATTTCAACAAGAGGTTATACTTATTATGAATATTTTTCTCAGATTATCCATGTATTTGAGTAGTAGTGCATCGTCAAACGGTAGGCCGGAAATCTGTTTTAAAATAAAACACAATAACTTTAAAATATTCAAACTTTATTAATCCCGTATTCAAACCCTACCACACATAATATGATAGGCTATTTAACATCGCTCAATATTAAACTTCCCTCTGCGGCATTCCCGTTTATAATATAATATATTCTATCATCTGCGGCTTCGTCCGGTTTGTCCCGTAACACTTCTAACTTCACATAGGTACACGACCTTCCCCGAGAACCACTTTATCCTTTGAGAAAATCGCGTCAATATCCGTTAAAATCAATTTTTTAAGATCAAAGCATACATAGGAACAGACATACTTGTCGATCTAGATTCTAGATTTTGTTTTATAGTAGGTATGTATACATCAGTGCATCTGAGAATGTCTTACGAGATTAATAGTAATATTTAAATTCATATACAATCACGAATTGTTCTTTGTATCGAAGCAGATGGTGTAAGATTGTGACATTTAATTCAGGTCAGTGTAGGTAATTTAAAAGCAACTCGTTTATTTAAACAGGATGAAGATAATCGTAAATTACATACAGGGTACAATAGTAAAAATTATCAGCTCTAGAAACATTCATTTTATAATATTATTGTAAGGAGGTACTTATATATGTAATGATATTTTATATTTATGGCTATACATATTAACATCAAGAACACAAAAGCTTCATGCCACGGGACGTGCCTAAGTACTTATTTTAAATTTAAAACTGTATAATATTTTAAAGTCGATGTCAATTTGAAAAGGTTAGCAGATTATTTACACTCTACAGAACCCACTACCTTTTCCAATAAATTATATACAAAGACTTTATTTAACCTTTAAAATCAAAATAGGTCAAAGACAGGTTTTATGATGATTACAGGAAGCGAAAGATATACGTTAAAATTATGGTTTATTTTTTCTTATAATAATGTTTCAATTTGTTTAAATGTGTAATAAGTATCTAATATAGAAGTGCTAATTAAAATATTAAGATTATTAATAAAATCCTAATAGGTATATTCGAATATATTAATAATAATTAAATAAATAATAATTATTAAGTGCAATTAATAATAAAAACAACTCCTTGCGGCCTTGCCTCGATACCCGCCGGAGGCTAAATAAAATTCTGGACCCACAAAATGCACGCAAAAAAGTTTCAGTAAAACGTGGTAAAACAAAGACATTCTATCAAGTGCTCAGTTCTCACATGCTCTAGGTCCTAGAGTCTAGGAAGTAGTGAACTTTATGATAATAACGAAAAAAAAATTACATAAATAAATTAAAACATGTTTTCTAACGTTTTCTCAAATTTATGTACTGAGATAGTTTATTCCTACTATAACATCCTATAATCCAGCCTTATTTGGCATTTATGTTAGCTAGGTGAAACGTAGGTAGAGTCAGTATCTTGGTCAGTATAATATTTCTAACTATCAAAAGCTTTCAAGATTAATTTTAATAAAATGATGTTGAACTCTAAGGTTAAATTCAACATATCTTATACATAATGCATTGTTTTAATATATGTTACCATTCTTATACCCATATTAGGATCCGATGAACATATTTTATGATTATATCTTGTTTCGTATAAAAGCTCCACAAAAGTGAATGTCACATGAAATTAACTGACCTCGGAGGTAATATTGTAGGCTGTGAAGTGGTTTATGAGCTGAATTTTAATATTAAGTAAGTAATTACCGCTCGATTCAAATTAAAATGTATTTTTTACGAATTGACCAATGTCTAATGATAATAGTTTTAGGTATGTATCTATAATAATCTTTGGCATCGGTCACCGAAGTAATAAAATTTTTCGTTGTTGTTTGTTTTTTGTTTTTATATTTAGTTTCCGTTGTGCATATTTATTTGATTCTTTAGGAGTTAATTAATTAAAATGTTTATTCTCCTTTTGTAAATTCAAGTTTACCGTACTTTGTTGATGAATCGTGAAATCTGATCAATTAAAATTATTTATATCTTTATACGAGTATCTACCTATTTGTTCTAAAATAGGTAAATATATTATGGTCCGGGAGCCAGCAGCAGATTTTATGACCAAGTTCCTCTCAAGCGGTAATTAGTAAAATGCATCAAAGTATAGTATTATGAAGCCTCGTGAACGTCAGCTGGAGCTCGGTTGGGGGGAAGAGCGGTTGTAGCCTCCCGTATCAGCTGACGGTTTTTCCACCAAGATACAGCCAGCTGACATATATATTTATCCACAGTTACATATAAGCTATCATCAGGTAAATTTTTGTTTGAGATGAAATAACGGAAAATAAATTTTTCTTTAAATTTAACTTTCATGTTCGAGACACCAGCTGACGTATAATACACCATGTGGTAACCAGCTGACTATTTTTTTTCGTTGAGATATTGGGTTAGCTACAATTTGACAAATTTTTAGCTGAGAGGAAATGAATGAATGAATGTATTTTTTTTCCTATGTGCGTGGGAGGCTACAACCGCTCACCCCCCCAACCGAGCGCCAGCTGACGTTCACGAGGCTTTATAATACTATACTCTCATGCGTCTGACGAATTATCTCTTGAGAGGAAATAGTTAACCAAATTTGCACCTGGCTCCCTAACCATTATTATTATCTAGTTATAGATTGGTTTCTGTTAGATACTTACTGTCAAGGTCGAGGGACACCTTGCAAGTTCCGTTTCACAAGTTTCAAGTTATTACAAGTACACATTTACTTACTTAAGTTCTAAATTTCGTTTTTTCTATTCTTCACGTATGACAGTAATTATAGATCATTTTATTGAATTCTAATTTATGGAACTGTTAACTTGTAAGAAGTTAACAACTCTATATAATTTGTGTAGGTTATTATCATAACATGTAAATTATGTAGATAACAACATAAAAGTGCTCAAGTAATATTATATAATGGTTCCAATTATAAATATTTTCAAAAAAACGTATGTATAATAAATATTAATTGATAATTATTTAGCGAAAAATGTTTTCAGGTCGAACAAGAATAAGTATATCAGTAAGTAATTATAGTACCTAACTTATAAAAAAATCATAAACATAGTAGTTAAATATATTTGAATATTCACATAATATTGTTGGTATGTGTTCAACAAGTACGAGGAATAAATTAAGAATATATAGATATTACATACGTTGGATATTAAAAAATAAATTACATGAACATTATCCTTGTAATATTTTTTATTATTTGTTAATCGGAAAACAGTTATTATGAATTATGAAAATTATTCGGAAAATTACCTATTTATTACGATATATTGGAGAATTACAGCATTCTTTCAAATTACAACAGTTTAAGGCTAAAGAAACCATCTCTAAAGCTAGAAATCGCCATTCCTCTGTTACAAGGCCCATTGATTTTCACAGATAATGTGCATTGATTATAACGTCTACGTTTTTGTAAATTAATGATCCCATTTTTTTCTTAATTCTTTTATTTCTGAATTCTGTGTTGCCTTAAGTTTAAAGTTCAGGAGGAATGTTCTTTGACTTTACTCGACTTATTCTTCCATAACGTAATAGGGAATCAGGATTTCCAATTACTATACGTCGAAGCATTCATCAGATAAACTGATTAATAACCAGGTATAACCTATTCCATAAACTAACGTTTACAACATCATGCAGTAGAAATAGGAAGTAGGTTACCAACTATGATTATACTCCATATATAGTATTTTAATATTCTATTTAAAATTAATATTTTTTTAGTTAATTCTAACAATTTTCTTCCTTAACTAGACACATATGAATTTAAACTAGATTTCCGCCCGCGGCTTCGCCCGCGTTTGCAAAGGAAAACCCGCATAGTTCCCGTTCCCGTGGGATTTCCGGGATAAAAACTATCCTATGTGTTAATCCAAGTTACCCTCTATATGTGTGCTAAATTTCATTGTAATCGGTTTAGTAGTTTTTACGTGAAAGAGTAACAAACATCCATACATCCATACATCCATACAAACTTTCGCCTTTATAATATACAGGGTTACTTGTAAAACACCAGCAACCTCGCAGGACAAGATAGCTAACATCATAAGTAACAACATTTGTTCTACGACTTTTGGCATAACGCAATAAATTATTTTTAAATGATTTTTTAAACTTTTATTGTACTCTCCTTACATTTGTAAGTCTATGTTCTATTAATTATCGGATGGACGACGCGACGCCCCCTTCCCCCTCTCGTTCGCTTTTTGTTTACGTAATTTTTGGGAGGCGTAGAGTTTATAATATTCAGACGGAAAATTAAATGAATATTTATTTTTGTATGAAAATAAAATCTAACAAATTATCAAAAGTCGTAGAACAAATGTTGTTACTTATGATGTTAGCTATCTTGTCCTGCGAGGTTGCCGGTGTTTTACAAGTAACCCTGTATATTAGAATATTAGATAAGGTTATGATATTTACCATTTCTTTTTTTTTATAATTGATAAACTCTTACACATCACAAAATTAATACCAATCACCAAATTCCATACAGACCCAGGGTAGTACTGCACTAATAATGGTAAGTAACAGTAAAAAGTAGATCATGTTCGACTGGGAGAGAAAGTGAAACTTGGTACAGAGGTTGATATAAGATTGAATTGAACAGCGCCGGTTCAGTCGAGCCGAGACCGCGCTAGCGTTGCTGCAAAATGGTCAGTTTGTGTTATTATATCAAGTGTTGTGGTGTCTTTCTGTTCTGTTCCTTCTCTTCTATTCTTAGTTTAAGTCTTTCTTCCATGTATGTATCTTGACTAATTCTATGGTCTACTATGGGTCTCTCTCTTGTCTTCTGCTCTCTTTTTACTTAAATATGTATCTTAAATTAACAATTAATGCACGTGTTACGATATTATATCGCAAATAAAAAAAAAACAAAGTTATTACATACTTTAATTACTTTTTTAGAAAACGTTAATTAAAGCGAGATTTTTATTTTAAATATTTAAATTGTTATTTTTAATCTATATATTAATATAACATTGAAACAACATAATGTGTGCAATATTAATGTAATTGTTACAAGTTTATGAATCTAACAAACTCTACATTAATTATAGAGCGTGAATTCTAAAACAAACAAGGTCGCAATATTTCATAAATTGAAATATAATTGTTCAATATTTTTGTGTTTAATTGATTTAAAAATATATTATTCATTTCAAATATCATATAAAGATCTATTCAAGTTATAGGAAGAAAAATATCTAAATAAATTGTTCACAGAACTTAAAGCAAGAATGCAACTTGCAACAAAAACTTGCTCTACAATTTACTCTAACTGCACGTTTAACCAAAAAATATAACCATATTACATTATAAAATATAAATTATTAATTATTATTGTAAACTAAGTAATCTTATATATAATAAAACCGGCCAAGTGCGAGTCGGGCTCGCGCACAAAGGGTTCCGTAGCAGCAAATATAATAAATTACAGTTAAATCAACCTATCTCAAAAACTATAAGAGATACTTTGATCAAACCAAAAATCGTTGAAAGAGTTAATTAGCATGCATCACCTCTATTTTTTTTAGAATTTTATACCCCGTAGTTATAAAAATAGAGGGGGGGGGACATACTTTTTACGACTTTGAGAGCTGATATCTCAAAAACCGTTCACTTTAAGAAAAATGTTTTTTAGAAAACTTTATATCATTTTAAAAGACCTTTCCATTGATACCCCACACGGGTATGTACATCGAAAAAAAAAAATTTCATCCCTCAGTTACATGTATGGGGGGCCCCACCCCCAATTCTTTTTTTTACTATTTAGTGTCATATTTTTGTAGCGGTTCATACAACACATATTCCCATCAAATTTCATCACTGTAGTACTTATAGTTTCCGAGTAAATCGGCTGTGACAGACGGACAGACGGACAGACGGACAGACGGACATGACGAAACTATAAGGGTTCCGTTTTTGCCATTTTGGCTACGGAACCCTAAAAATGAATCGCAAAATGTGTTGGTAAGCGCATAACTCGAGAACGGCTGAACCGATTTCGATAATTCTTTTTTTATTATATTCCTTGAAGTACGAGGATGGTTCTTATGTAGAGAAAACGTAAATATGTACCACGGGCGAAGTCGGGGCGCACCGCTAGTTAAGTATATTTTTAAACAATTCCTTTATCATATTTTAGTGATTTAAGTTAGTGACATTTTAATTTGCAATAAAATGCAAAGATCTTCATCGATATGAAAGTCGAAAATTGAATCTTCCAAACCTGAAATTATTCTGTTGAAATTACTTTCGAGTCGAAATAATTTCTTTTTACTATGCAACATTTACCTCATTAAATGATTGCGTGAAATTAACCCTAATTACTGATTATCGATCGTAAACAATTTAAAGGCCCTTGTACTCTTTTGGTCGAGGTTATTAGAAACTTATTGCTAAACAATCAATACCACATTTAAATTACTTTTAAATTAATGTAGTTACCTAAGTGTAAAATTGAACGAAACTAAACTGAATTGTGTGTTCTATATTTAATCAAAAGTAATATAAATAAATAATAGCAGCTAAACTTATTTGTTCGGTTGTATTGTTTGTACACACCTAATTTCCAAACGACTGCACTAAATTAGATAAATCTTTATGTGTTCGTTATCGTAAAATTATTTTAACTATATAAATAAAAAAATAGGAAAAGAAAATTTCAACCCGGTAAAGCCCGCTAGATATCGATATGTCGTCACTAATTAAACATAGCCAATAACACTTCCGAAACGGAAGCAATTAATAATTTCTGTTTATCTATCAATGGCGTGTCAATTATTATATCACGTTACATTATCTGTGGTAGTTAAAAAGACACTTTCAATTGCCGTGCAGTAAAAGTGACATTTACGTAACCGATATCGCGCGAACAATTTGGCGCCAAAATGTTACTTCATGGTTTTTTTTTTTATTCGTTTTGTACGCGAACCGACTTACAATGCACATTTAGAAAGTGAAATGTACTGAGGTCGATCGTTTGATAAGCGTACTAGATCACAATTGTGTAATATTAGTGAAACCGCTCTTGATTTCACTTTGGATATCAACATAAACAAGTAAAGTTGATTGTAAAGGTTACTTGATATGAAAGCTAGTTACCTATGTCGCTATTCACGAACGATTTTCATATAGTAAAGTTTATGTGGTCAGGTATAGACCAAGATTTTGATAAAATACCTAACTGAACAATAGATAATTAATAATGAGTGTACATATTAAAATATAAAAAGGGGAAAAATAATAAATTCTGACGACTTTAGGTAACTAATTTATTAACCAATATCATGCATATATTCGACCTAAATTGCGACCGATTGTTTATAAAGGTACAAATAAAAAAGTATTCGATAAATTCGTATTACTATGTATACAATTCATATGTAGGTAAGTAGGTAAATACGCGCCATGTGTTAGTTTGCCCTTTAACTTATTTCCTTCGTGCCCATATGAAAAAGGACCTACAAATAACATTGTCCAATGGACAATTAAGTATAGGAAGTAATAACTAGGTATCAAAGATCAGGCTACGCCCAAGCCTGTTAGCCTTCAACGGACAAACCAGGGTGAAAGGTACAATGCCGCTTACTTTGAGAAAACAAAGACATATATTTTGGTCGTTACATTAAAATCAAGGTCCCATGTCACTTTTACTCATTTATTTTGCCACTTGAGTTCATAAGAACATTAATTTTTATAGATATAAGACAGGATATTTTTCCTGTGTGTCGTAAATTTCAATTACAACGTGTAATTGCTTTCGCAATCCACTTATAATTCAAGAGTTTTTACGAGGTGCATTATTTAAATTTTAATATTGTTACTAGTCTTATACACTTTATAGTTTCTACTCAAACTCAAACATTATATTATACATATTCAATTAGACTTCTTTTAGAAGCACTTTCGAATCGTTATTAGTCATTACATATTTTTAACATTTACCACCGATTCGGAAAGCAGTATCTACGGAGAAGAACCGGCAAGAAACTCCATAGTTGCTCTTTTAAAACATTGTCAATATAACAATTCAATTTTACATAATATGTAACTTATACCTAACTATAATTATATATAGCATAATATTATGATATATTAATATCATAATGTGCTACTAAACCACTACTAGTGGGTACTTATAATGAACATTGCTATTTCAAGAAATTTTCCCAACAAAAATATGATTGATTTTACATTAAACTATGTTCGTTAGGTACTCATAAAGTGCGACCTTTAAACTTTATATCCGGTACATTTGGAAAGTTGTTTTTCATAATATTCTATACAATAATGTAGGCGTTAAAGGGCTGTGTAGGAGTCGGACTCTGTTAATGTTCTCACCTACATTTACTTATTTATTTTAATTACGTAACTAATTATACATTCTAAGTATCAACCCACACTTGTCAGTTTTAAAGTATATAATAACTTCTTGTACAATGAAGAAAGTAATAACTTGCTGTATCTACAACGAATATATTTACAAATAATTATTTTTATAAAATAATATACTTCACTCTATAATTCTAAAACAAGTCATAACACAATATAGTATTTCATCTCAAATGTCGTGTTACAACAATATGTATTTCAAATTCAATACAAACAACTAAAAACGTGCTTCTTATTATCATTTGCCTCGCTCCAAGTATGAACACATTTCATAATTCAACGTTTAGCGTGACTATAAACACAATGTAAGTTATCTGTGAGAACAAGGCGGGTAACAATATATCCGCGGTCAGCTTACAGGCGAGCTCCAATTACGGCTTGCGCAAGCGCACCGTCCGTGACGAGACTTACTACATCTTAACTTGATTTGACATACTTTAGTGGATTTTCTCAAGGAAATGTGCAATGCATTTGTAAACATGCGGATTTGATTTTGTTACAAGTAAAAGTCCTGCGGCAAAGAGAATTCCAAAAATTCTCTTGTAGTTTTTAAACCAGTACCTAACGTACGATACATTCAAAATTTAAACCATTAGACCACGTACTTAACCCAGATGTTTTTGTAACTTGTATTTCAAAATGTAACTTTACAATGAAACAACTCGTTATCAATAACACTTAAGTATTATCGAGATCTACAAAGTACGATGTAGGCAACAAAATTTTCAAATACTGCCGAGTTCCAGAAAAGCGGATAGCAACCCGATATAGCACGGTTTTGCTATAAAGCCTTCGTTAAAATAAATTCGTTTACCTAGTCAACTAATGTACGTATAATAACGCTTCACATGATTCTTGAATATTAAAATTTACCATTATACAGAATAAGGCCGGATATACAGCCGGCGTACCAAGTATGAAGTAGATATTGAAATCATTAGAAAACAATTTTTTACTAATCTTAAAACGAGTTCAGTAGCTTAGCGCAGTGAGATAATTAGATTACATCCATGGTATAATATATTATGTGATACCATGTAATACCCAAGTAAAATGACATTCGTCAAGAATTCTCGATATGGAAGACAGACTTAAAACTTTGCTATTGACATATTTAACTAAATGAATTTTATTCTATAATCTACTGGTGTACCTGCCTAGAGAGCAAATAAATAAAACAACAATTTCCTTACAGCATTTACTAATCATCATGGCGATACTGGGGGCAGCATCAGCCCTGCCTTCATACATAGCAGTGCCAGCAGATCAAATAGCCTTCGTAGACTTAACAGCGCTGCGGGCGAGGCGGGTCCCCAGACAGACTTTGGAGCCCCCACTGCCACAGGCTCTATACAATGATGACTATCAACCGATACCCTTGGAGCAATACAATCAGCCTAGTAAGTCATTTATTTATTTTTTCGTGGTTGTAAAATAGGTATTAATGTTTCTGTATTTTTCAAAAGCCTTTTTCCGTACTCTTCAAATCTATTGATAGTTCCCAGTCAAACGGACAATAGTCCGTTTGTAGGAACTGAAAAGATGTAAAAGTTCATTATTTGATGTAACAATATATATACGCTACATTACCCTTGAACGCTAGTATGAAGTTTAGAACAATATTGTATAATTAACATCGCTGTGTTGTTATGTTTCGCATAATGTTAACCACTTAATATTCGAACACCACCATCATCAAACATTCACACGTGCAAAGGATTACATACAATACTCGATTGCAAAACTCTATACTTATCCATAACCACGGGACTGAGTGAAAGTACTCTATACAAACTACAAAGGATTACTTTCTAGCACAGAGTACCGAGACGTAACTCGTTTTCCGCTCGATAACATTCAGAACTTTCATCTATTGTCCATATCTGATCTTTGTTATGTAAATGAAGGTTGCAGTTCCCTATTGGCACGATTACGTGTCCACTTTCGATTTAATTACGTCGCGTTGCGTTGACAATTTCTCATAATTATATCACAAGTCACGACTGACCTATCTATAATGTTAGACTAATAAACACTTATGTAATATGTAATTATGATATTTTATATTACGCATAGGTTTTGCTCTACAGATACTAAAGCTAGAGCATTCATACTTTTAGTGTAAATAAATACACCTATAGTTAAACATAATATAAATTAATTCAAAGATACTTGAATTCGGTAGCAGTTGCCATATAGGTACCTAATTCACCACTTCATACTGTGATAAGAAAGCTCTAACATCGAAATTGAGTTTCTTAGCATCATCACACACATTTCAATATTGTTACAGCTGTAGCACTTGCCCCGCCACCCTTACCAGAAGCACCTGCTAGGATACAAGCACAAGACAACAGTCCAGCCGCCCTCGGCGCCGTCTCTCAATACGCGGAAAGACCCTCAGACTTTGGAGAATATGTAGACTTCGGGGCACATACCGGAGACAATGGAGCCTTTGGGTGGTACGCTGACTACCCTCTCAGCAATGGACAAAAGAATTAGAATCATTTAAATCAATCTTGCCACTAGGGCATATTACCAAAGACCGATTTGTAATGAGTGCTGTTAATTAATTTATATTTGTAAGCAGAATTACCGCACATTTGTTTTAGACGGTTAATTCCGCTGTGCACTCTTGGTAGAAGAAATTTTTTTATCGTAGTTCAAATTAAAGTTCCTGAAGTATTTTTAGGTTTAAACAAAGTACACTGTGATATGCGCCTGGTAGTTCATTCTTTTTCTTTTGTTCGACTTTCTTTCTATTCACTATTCACACTTGCCTGCCTTCTGCTCACTATCAACACTTGCTTTCAATTTCACTACATTTTTAAATAAATATTGCACGTTGTTGCGTAATAACCGGCACTGTTTATCTTTACCTATCACACATTTTCTTTTTTCACATACAAAAATCGTCACGTCCTATCTCACAAATCTCGAAACTTAAAATAATTTTAACACCACACTGCATACCTACTATAATCTTTTTAAACTTCCTTTCGCTTACCACTTATTTTCTATACCTTTGCCTTTACTTTATTATCTTTCTTACACTACTATCGTTTGCCATTTCTTCGACGTTATTACACCCGCTCTATTATTTACTTACCATTATATTACTGGCCATATTGGCCCATGCTATCACATTATTTTTAATTTCTTTTTTCAACTGTTTAAAGTATAACCTATGGCTTCTCTTCTATGTTTACTCTTTAACATACATAAATTATCATCAAATAATAAATTACCATTTCAAAAATTCTATCTTTAAACTTCTGTCTACATATAATTTTTTCACTTACTAATTGTTCATATCTTCAATACTTATCTGACTTCCTTCAACATGTTTTCCATCTTATTTCATTTCAATACTGCTTTATTTTCTTTTATCTCTCTTCCTCTACTTTTATTACTATAATTACATCTATTATCTTAATATCCTATAACGTCACTATTACGAATTCTAACCTAATTTTCATTTATATGAGTTTATTTTACATCATAGGATCACTCTCAATTATTCTTCCACAATATAATTTCATAAATATAATATCATGCCTTGAAATAATCTTCCTACTCTTTCATCGTTTTCTTATTCTCGTATCCTTTTTCTTGCTTTTTACGTTTAATATCACATCTTCACAGTATTCATAACCTTCTTACCTACTACTACCTACCTACCTATTACATCACCATACTACTATTTCATGAAAATCATGACTTGAAACCCATGCATACCATGAAAAACATATATCTTCATCTTCCTTAAATCTTGATAACTATACTCTTTCCATTACTATGTTCTTATCATTACTATCACTGTTTGTTTCAACCGACTTCAAAAGAAGGATACTCTCATTTAATCTTGAAGTTTTTTCATCTTATATTTTCCATCTTCGTCTACCGATTTTATTAAATACCACATTTATATTTCTGCTTCCCTTTATTTTTCTTTTCACATTATTTCTTATTCATTTTCATTTATAATTAAATCTATAGATTTCATATTTCATACCTTACTTACCTTTAACTATTCAATTTATCTATCTTCTACTATTGCTATACCTACTAACTTTATCGTTTTCAAATTACTATATCTTACATGTCTGTATTTTATGATATTCACACTCAAGTCTATAAATCTTCCGTCATTTATCTACATCTAGTCTAACCATGAATTCATTTCAGAGTTCAGACTGATACTATATTTTACCCTTACGCATTGTCTTGTTTTATCTTTATTATTCTACTGTTGTATCGACTACTTACTATCACTTTTCCTCTATTATTTTACTCTGTTATTATTTCTCCATCTTATCTCATTCTTATCAAATATCTTATTCTTATTTTAGTGATGATACTATTTAATTAAATTATCCTTCTCTTTATTTTACCCTTCTTGTATTATCTAAATATCTTTCTCGCTGATAAGAAATTAAAGAAACATCTATTCTCTTCTTATCTTCTCTATTTTTCATCTCAGAAATAATTTTATAATATTTTCTATTATAATGCTATTATTTCTCTATTTCCTTAGAACTTTCGTATCTTACAATTTCTACTTATTTCATGATTTATTTGTTTAAATTCAAATACATCAGAATCCCTTCTTTATCATTTTAGTTTCTTATTTTCACTGTTTTTCATATCAACTACTTACTGATATTTTTATTTCACTCTCCTTCAATTTATCTCTTCTTGCCTATTCTTTCACAGCATATAACTACCTTATCATTGGTCATTAATCATTATCTATTTTCATTTCTACAATAATTAACATTTAAATATCTCTTTGCATATATCTTTCCCTATTTACTTTTACATCAACTATACTTTTCTTATTTCTAAAAAATCACTATGAAACAGAAAGCTTCTTACTCTTCCATTCTTCTACTTTCTTCTTAATTCACGTATAACTATAAACTATTCTATGTACTTATAGAAAATCGCTATATTTTTTCTACGATGAAATATGTTACTATGAATCTCTATCAGAAATTTTCTTACTCTTCGACTCTTCCACTTTCATAATTTTCTCCTTATTTCACTTATACAAATACCTAAAAACTATTCTATTTACCTTCATCTATACAACTACATTTTCCGATCTATTGATTTTCATATTTCTCTTTCAATTCTTTTACTCATAATTACGTAACTCTTGCAACTTACTTCTATTACGTCATTATATTATCTTCTTTCCTTCTTTCTAACTATTTCTGTAACTTCTAAGTAAGTTCTGTAACTTTAAACTTATTTCTTATACTTACTTTACATTCTTACATTACGAGCTATCTTCCTTCATCTCTTTTCTCTTTCCTTCTGCTTCTATTTCTTCTTTTGCCTTTTTATTTCTCACTTCTAACTTATTTTTCTTGCTAATCTTGTATTTCAGAACTATCAGGCGCTCTCTAGAACTATTTAAATAAACTCACAATGTTGTTCTTGTTTTTATTGTTATTAAATTTTTTGTTACTATATTTTCTGTTTTATTACACCCCCTTATTTATTTTTTATCTTTATATTTTAGGCGAGTAATAACCATTGAAAAGAACTGTTACATTTAATCGTTTATTATCATACGGTTAACATACAATTTCATACAATATTTAAAATAGATTTTTTTTATTTGAATAACAGTTACAGAATAGGTGATAGTAAATCTAAAATACTACGTATTTATACTACACACACATGATATTTGGGTAACATAGCGTAATATACAATTTTAACAAATACATATATGAATAATACTGCTGAAACAATATAAGTAAAATATTTTACATGAAAAAATTTCCTAGAAATAATTACAAAGGCATTCTCATGGGTTTTTGTTAGAAAAGAAAACAATTCCATTTTTAGCGAATTTGTGAGCGACGCGACGTTTACTTCAAATAACGCCATATTTAGACTTGCACTATAATGAAACTGTATGAAAATTATTTAATGATAAATAAAATTCTACACATAATATTCATGAAATGAAATTATTACCTACTGAGTTGTCAATTTGACGTTTCACGCATAAGTTAAATGTCAGTCAATAAAAGTAAGTACAGTGCAACCGACATTTGCCTTATTTGAAAATGTGCAAGCCCTGTACTATGTGTCAAAACATCATTGGTATAATCTGACTTAGGATTCTGAATCAAGACAAAAATGGATCACATAGCTTTTCAATGATTTTCATTTTCACCATATTTTATAGCAGACACAAGGCGGTGGGGTAAAATACATTTTTACAATATGAAATCTTACCTTATAAGATATACGAAGCCAAATTTGGCACGTTCTTTAACATTTATTTCTTGTACATATAACAATAATCCCACATTAAAATTTCGAGTCACTTACCGTCCATTGAAACACATATATTTCACATCAAATATACACAAAATATTCTAAACACCCTTATAGGAAATAGTTCTACTAGATAAGTTTAATATGCCTCCTGATATTTATATAAAAACTCATAAATAAATGACAAAAATCATAATTCCATTTTTCCTTACCATCTTTCTTTCTAGATCTTTCTAGATCACTATGTTACTCCATAAATCTAAGCTAAGCCTAGATAGTTGTAAGTATTCAATAGCTTATTATTCATTAAACACATTTTGAAGTACGAACAATGAATACACACATGAAATAAAAAAATACGAGTATAAAAAAGCCGAGTACACGTGTTAGAAGTGAAACTTTTTTAACTCAAAGATAACAAAATCGTCGCCTTATTCCGTGACCTGCCATGACGCGACTTGAAATTATTTTACTCTCAAAGTGCCTAAAGAAGTTTAAAAAAATACTGTATTTAAATTTGGATATTAATACTTACAACTACCTCCCTTCTTATTCGTACAATCCGTTACCTAATAAGACCCAGTTAATTGTAAAATAAATAAATTAACATAAAATATGTATTTGAAAAACTATAATTTTACAAAAACAATACAAAATGACTAGGATTTGAAGCGTATTGTAAAATATATCTATAAATCATAAAGAGATACAAAAAGGCTTAAAAAAACGTTGCTTACAAAATCTTACCTTAATAGTAGGTACTAAAAATATTACAATAGTATAATGATTAGCAAAAAATATATTACAATATATTTTCAGAAAATATACTTTAATAGGGTTAAGCTAAGAAAAATGATATGATGAAGTCATGAAAAAAGTCAGAGGTATTAATAATAACAAAATAATAATAAATTCTATTGAAGTAAATCAATTTTTAAAAAGTATGGGATTAATCTCCATTAAATTATCTCGACAATAGTATGCAAAATATCTTGATTCCGTGAACTAACAAGGCTATAATAATAAGAATAGCTGAAAATGAGGCGAAAAAAATTTTTCGATCGTAAAGCACTCTCTGATGCTTCGCATCATGAGTCGTGCAAAAACCAGCTGAATATAGAAAAAGGATCTGTCAGCTCTAATACTGTGCACTGTCCCTTGTAAAAACGTACCTTTAACTTGGGTCTTTCTTAAACTAGAAGAATATTTTGAGGAAAAAATATAAAAAAATATATATAAAACAATGTAATTTCACAACCACACGTCTATAACTTAAAAAGTTTTGTGCATATATAAAGCTATTTTTAAATGAGTTTCATTAAGAAAGGGGTTCAAAATTAATGTTGTTTTACAATTATCTACATATCTGTAAACATCTACACTATTATTACCTACATATAAAACATAAAATAAAAATATAAATAAATGAGGGTAGTATTGAAAAAATATTATAAATTGAGCAACCCTAGATATCACACAAATATAGAGTTCTTATTCTATTTACCCTATTTATGCATATAAACATTAACCATACTAATTTTAATATTCATTCTGCAAGTACACAGAATTTATGCACTAGTTTAATATACCTATTTACTCTCCATATTCAGTAAATACGAAGGAAAAAGGCAAATTATAGCGGGTAGTTACTAATTAACTCATATATCTTCAAATAGAATTATAAAAATTCTCCAAAACGATAAACTTACATTAAGTACATGCATATTTTTTAAACAGTTTACTTAGCAATTTGCAGCACTGTTTAAATTTTGTAATACCATATATAAAAAATTAATGAATATAATTCACTATTTTTCAATACACTTACCCGCAATAAATAATTCACGGCATATATTTATACATACCTCTATGTATATAACTAGCCCATTTAAACATTGAACACTTATTTAGAACATCCAATTATAACGATTTTTTATATTTATTTTGCGTAATTTTTTCACTAAAGTTCAATTAAAAATCGTATAATACAAATTCATAATAAACACATATGTATATTGTATTAATTAATTAATAGTTTTTACATTAAATAAAATAAATCGTACAATAAAAAAAATATTTACTTACTGTCAAAATGACATTTCACGCATATGTGATATGTTTTTTCGTTTCAAAATTTTGAAATTAAATAAACATGGATTTTAAATGACGTTTTTTTCTGTTATTTGAATTTATTGATTATATTAAAATTTTAATAATAAGAAACGATGATGTTTTATTTGTACGTAGTGTACAATGGGTAAGTAAGAACTAATTTCTGAAACACCTTCCTTTTAATTATTTTAACAAGGGACCATTTTTCCCTTTCTGTTATTTTTAAATACGTGTGCTAGAAAATGTTTTCCAGTTTATTTCAACCAAATACCTCCTTAAAGAGTGTAAAACTTACAATGATATTTTTATTAAAATATTTTCTTCAAGTTAATCAATTCCTTCCTCTATTACCACGAAGATTATCCTTAGGCCTTATTGCACTACTGTGAGCAAAAAATCCTAAATACATCAATTTTAACAACTTCCATTACATTTATTTACATTTAGATACTTGAAAATATTAATACTACTTACGACTTATGATAATCAAATCCACGTGACATCGAGATTATTTCTCGAACATTTTTAACTTGAAGTCAATCTGACTCGAAAAAATGGTCCTTCGAGCCGAAAAAGTGCACAAATAAATCGTCAATTTGAATTATCTCGAAAAATGGCCCTTCGAGCCGACAATTCAATTTTTGTTAATAAAGTTTTTTTCTAGTTGGCCCAAGCCATAACCACTTTGGAGAAAGGTACGAAAACTGCAGTATTTTGTGGCGGAGTGAGGAAATATCTCCGACCATTGTAAGTGCCGTCGTTCCGGGGTAACCCTGGATATTCTGTGATGGAAAACTCCGCTCCAACCACTATGCCACTGTTAGCTGCTGTGCCCCCGGCTATACCTACGTATCTGAAATTTACATATGTATTAAGTTAAGTATAGGCTAGATAGCATTACAAATATTTCAAAACATTAATGTTTATTTACATTTATTGTGTGATCTGATATGATTAAGATATATACGTATATTTACCGAACTCTGCCCACAGCCAATCTGCCCTGTGGAGTAATAAGTTTGACCGCGTGTCCCAAACGCAATTGACGAGCTTCAGCCGGGATGTATGGCTGTCCCGTTCTGTCTAATGGCGTTTCCACTGTAAGGGAAAGGGATAGAAATATGTTTTGACATAAATAACAGAACGTACGTGTGCAATCGTACAACATTCTACATAATGTTAAGTATATCCATACTAGTTCAGTTAGATGTACGGATGATTCGCAATTTTCTTTATACAAAAATTTTAAATCGCAAGGTTACAAAATGCTATGCAAAAATAGACTTACAGTCAAGGGACGTAGAGCGCAAATTGTCAATGGAGCGACGCAAGTAAACCTCCGAGTCGTGCAGCAATGTCTCTGTATCGTCACGTCGAACATCCG